>JAVTVY010033184.1:0-139232 GCA_036873755.1 Hanleya hanleyi | reverse complement strand
GGTATAGGATCGATGTTTGTCCCGCTGGGAAACCCACTTCTCGACATTTGCGGTAGGGTTGTGGGGTTTCGTTTTCTTAGTCTCGTCATTTAGAACACGATAGGAAGTGTCCCGGAGCGAATCGGTGAAATTTTTGAAAAAGTACGATATAGCCCCATATAGACATATATATATAAATATATATGCATCCGCAGCCTGGCCGTATTATGGAAATAGACGTTTCGGGGTCTAGGGGAGCCCCTAATGGTCCAATGGGGTCGTGTGAGGAATCAAAGTGAAGCTTATGTGAAGGGGCATCTAATGGGCTGGGTGGGGGTTTGATGTATCGGCCTTCTGCGCATGCGCGGTGGCCCAAGGTTATGAAAATAGCCGTGTTGGCATGTAGGGGAGCCCCTAATGGTCCAATGGGGTCGAGTGAGGTATCCAAGTGAAGCATTCGTGAAGGGGCATCTGATGGGTTGGGTGTGCGGTAGGAATATCATTCTGCGCATGCGCAGACGCAATGCGGAGCTCTCGTCCAATCAGAAGCGAGTATTTCAAATCCGTCACAAAGCTCTCGTCCAATCAGAAGCGAGTATTTTGACCCGGTGCATTACGGGACATATCCAAGATGGCGGCACGTATGTTCAAGATGGCGGCACATCCGGTGTCGAAAACTGGCCATTTTGTCGGGATGTGGTCACCTAGTGTCGAAAACTGGACCCTGTATGGGCCCCGCTACACGTTTTGGAGCTAGGGGAGCCACTAATGGTCCAATGGGGTCGAGTGAGGTATCAAAGTGAAGCCTGGGTGAGGGAGTTACACTAGGGTGTCGTATCCATTCTGCTGCGCAGGTCACGTGGGTTGTGACGTCACTTCCGGGTTTTTACTAAAACTACCTCCAAACACAGAAGAGTTCCAGTTTTTCCCCTTAGACGTCCGTATGCTCAGGTCCAATGGGGTCGAGTGAGGTATCCATGTGAAGCCTAGGTGAGGGAGTTACACTAGGGTGTCGTATCCATTCTGCTGCGCAGGTCACGTGGGTTGTGACGTCACTTCCGGGTTTTTACTAAAACTACCTCCAAACATAGAAGAGTTCCAATGTTGACTTAGACGTCCGTATGTTCAACCTCCGGGTTTTGTTTTTCCCGGCGCGGCCCGCCCCGGCCCCCCGCAGCGCGAGCGCGCGCGCGGGTTCTCCGGCCGCAGCGCGTGCGCGCGCGTCATCACCGACAGTGCGCGCGCGGGACAAAAGGTCACATCCAGGTCTAAAGGTCCAATGTCCAATGATACAATGTTGCGGCATCGCGATAGTCAGAGCTTGAGCACAAAAAGGGGATTCTAGATTAACCTGGGAAAGATGGGCAGTTCCATTTGGACCAATCAGCGGTCGAGAAAAAGAGCCAATCAGCGGTCGAGAAAAAGAACCAATCAGCGGTCGAACAATCAGCCAATCGAATTGGGGTACTCACGGTGTGCTTTCGCTGACGTCCGCGCCTACATCTGGGTTTTTGTACACCCGGGTAATGTTTTCTGGACATGGATGGGTTAGCTTTGGCTCCATTCTAGGCCACTGATTGGCTAATACGGTGTTCAAAGCCACTTTCATGCATTATGTTCATAGAACTTATAGTCATAAACTTAATCTATACGTGTTGGATGAGTCTCTTCACTCACCGTATACACGTACCTCAATGAAATGCCCGCTCCAAACCTAGACCAAAAACACGTACTTGGTCTGTGGGCTGATTTCATTGGCTCTCTATTTTTACTATAGTGCTCTTGCATTCTAACCTTGATGGGTTACATAGAACTTATAGTCATCAACTTAATCTATACGTGTTGGACGAGTCTTTACTCACCGTATACACGTACCTCAATGAAATGCCCGCTCCAAACCTAGACCAAAACACGTACTTGGTCTGTGGGCTGATTTCATTGGCTCTCTATTTTACTATAGTGCTCTTGCATTCTAACTTTGATGGGTTACATTTTGGCCCCATCCTACACCACTGATTTCAGTTTGACTGAATCTCCACATTGGGCATTATGAATAAAACACACAACACAGGGTTTTTTGGTGAGATCTCATTTTGTTTTTTATTCAGTAACAACAACAACGTGAGAACAACCACGTGAAAACTCAAGCCCAGAACAAGGGGCATGTACGATGACAACCACCTCGCTGGGGGTCTAATAACACCCCAGCCACCAGTCAGATTTTTGGACCGGATTCGGGGCCTTCGCGCACATCGCCGGAAGTGACATCATATATAGTAAAATAGATGTTTACCGAACATTTCGATTACTTTTCAAGTCTGCAGAATACCTCTGTTGACCTAGCATTAAAAAGAATTATCTGGAGATAATTTTGCCTGTTTATCTGGACAGAGCATATGAAAAGTAGTTCGCTCATGCTCAACATTAAAGGAGTTGTTCGGCCGGATTCAAACTGAACCGTGCGTTGGTTGGTTTCCCCTATACGTCATAGCAACGTAGTAAAGGTCAACTTCCGCTATTGGTGGCAGGGATGGTAATGGAGCCTGCGAAATGGAGCATGCGCTGTGGGGAGGTTGGTACGATGAAAGAACTGAAGCCCAGAACAAGGGGCTTGTACATTGGAAGAACTGAAGCCCAGAACAGGCGGCTTGTAAACTTAAGCCCAGAACAGCGGGCGTGTGTACATTGGAAGAACTTAAGCCCAGAACGGGGCTTGTACATTGAAATGATGGGCGGCCCAGTCATAGACCGTTCGCAGTGAAAGCCTTCCGTTTGTTATATCCCACATTGTCCACCGTGTCCATGTGCTCGGGTGTGTCCTGGTAGAATAAAGCGGCTGTCAGCTGAGATTTTTTAGCCTCTCGGCCATACGACAACAGGGTCTCGATGTAGGCTCGATAGGGGTACGTGTTGGTCGAGTCACTGATGAGTTTGTCGCTGAGAAAAATATCCACCTGTTGAAACATCGAGTGCAGCCAGAGATTCGTCGGGCCCACCGTTGCAGCTTGGACGATTCTGGTGCCATCCCCACTGACCACCTTGGCTTTCACATACAAGTATGTATGGGCTAAATCCACATAGGCCGTATCCGCATTACTGATGGTGAACTCGATGGGCCCGGTTTCGTTGATGCTGGAGAGCGGGAGATGCTCCACCCATAATCCTTGTTCGACACGGCGGCACGGTCCACAAATCAAATTCACTGTTGGTGGAGGGGCAGGACTCGGCGTGGATCAAGGACGTGTTTTAAGAAAAGATATCCTTTGTCTTCTTCGATGTGCGTCGTCGCTGGGTCGGTCGTCGACTGGTGCGTGGTCTCGGTGGGGCAGCTCTTTTATTCCCTACGGTGCGTTGTGCTTTGGCCACCAAGACGCCTCCCGCTTCTTTGGCCCGCCGTTTCAAGGATTCTTTGGGTGCCGTACCCCCAAGACATCACCGGCCACTTGCAGTCCACTGCGTACCGCTTGTTTGCCGATTGCTTTCACCCCACGCGTCACCAAGGGCAGAAACGTTTTGACGATGCTCCCGAGTATGTTCCCCAGTCCATGTCCTCGTTGCATGCGTGCACCACTAAAGACCGGAAAGCCACCCCCGGCCTGTTGGGCATAATAGTCCATATAGCTGCGTGCATTGCACTCGTAAGGTACTTTCATCATGCAAAGTGGGGAGCACGTGCTTGTCGAAAATGAAGTGTCAGCACCACTTTTCCTCGTTCGAATGCCACCGGTCGTCCCGTGTCATCTCTTATATCCACCGTGATCGTGTTGATGTCGGTTTGTCGTACGGGCAGGTAGAGCATGTGGGTGAAACTGTGGGTGACTTGATCTCCATATCTCTTTTTAATGGGGACCACCCGTAACAGAGGTGTGTTGATATCGCCCACGATGTGGTTGTCCATCACGTCCGAGTAAACGTAGAGTCCGTACATACCCGACTTCATATCCATCGGGATCTCGCCTTGGTGGGCGGTGGGACCAGCGTACCCCTGAAAATCGAAACCCAGCATTTGTTGTAGGGTAGGACTGAGTTCGACACTCGCGTTGGCGGTGACGGTAAGCTGTGCCTTGTCGTTGTGTGCGTTGTAATCGAAGTCCACGTGATTCTTGAAGGGAAAGGCTTTGATGGGTTTTGATGTATTCGTGACCTCCCGTAGAGCCTTATAATGCAACAGTTTTGACAGCCCACCCATGAACTCCTTGGGGGTATCGTATTGGCCTTCGGGGAGGGTGAGTCGGGTGTTTTTGCCTTCATAGGTCACCTCGTACCAGACTTCATTGGGACGCACGTTGTACCACGAGAAAGGGTATTGGATATCCACGAGGCCACATTTCCATCGTCCAGGTAAATGCAACGGTTGCGGTAACTGGGTCACGTACTTGGCCAAGGTGTTGTCAGGAAACACATCCAGCGAACTGTTACTGGGTAGGGTGAGGTAAAACATGGCGACTGAGCTGTCCTGCTGCTGCTGTTGGTTTTAATAGGTGTTCCAGGCCTTGGGCGGTTGTGTCCGGCGTCGTGTTCGTCGCGGTGACTTGCTACGTGTCACGGCTCTGGAGATGTGGGGTGTCTTGATCAAGGGTGTTTTTTTAAAGGTCTGAAAAGAAGGTGCCCGGTGTGGTGGTGGTGATTTGGGGGGTGACTCCGGTTCCCAGTCGGATTCCCAAGAAGGTTGTGGAGTCTGTCGTGGTGCACGACTCGGTGAGTCACGCTGCATAAAGGCCCAGCGGTGGGGGTTCCCCACCAATTCCTGTGGTACATGCATGTCTTTCAAGCCTTGAGCGAAGACCTCCCATCCTCGAGGATCCGTGTGCGACCTGCGTTGACGCATCAGATCATTCACTAAATCCGTCATGTGGGTCCCCGGGATCACCTGATTCTGTACCAGGAGTTCGCCTTTATCATTCCAAGTCATGTTAGGATTCTGTTTCATCCGTTGTAATACCAGGGCAGCTTGTTTCTTGAACGAAGCAGGTACACTCTTCAGCACTTCGTCTTCCACCCACTGTGGGGCTGTGGGTGCTACCCCTGGTAATGGCGGCTGTTGGAGCGGTGCTGAAGTCGGCGGTCTGTCACGTGGTAGTGGTGGTGGTGGTGGTGGTGGTGGTGGTGGTGGTGGGGTAGAGAGGGTTTTGTATTGGTCCATGAACGTCATGTAACGTTGAAGCGTCTCATTGTACCGTTGTACTTTCTCACTGTCGCTTAACCCCGGTCTCTGTAAGATCTGTTGCATCTCTCCACCGAGGGTGTTTATGGTCTTCACCGTAGGTGGGACAGGGTAGGGTGATTGGAGGTTTTGCAGGAACCGTGGTTCGACGAGGACCATTTTTTTCGTGTGGTTCATTGTCGGCCGAAGAGTCCACCCAATACTGGACCCAACACGGAAGCGGCCAACGGTGCTAAGATGGCCCCGAGAAAGCCGCCTTTCTGTAACACCTTTTTCTTTTGTGTTTGAGGGACCCGCTTCTGGACTAGGGTTCGGAGACCTGTCTTATGCTTGGCCAACTTGGTCTTCTGAGCCGGAGTCAGTGGTACGTTGCCTTTTAACAGATTGTACCCGATCTCGCACAGGCAGCGTACAAGGTCAGGGTCCGCACCGCGTACAATGGTTCGGACTAACTCGGGTGGCGCCCTCTTCAATACACGGAGCGTGGGAGCGTGCTTCCGTACTCGCGCAGACATCATGTACAACTAATGCTAGAACCCACAACTCTGCTCTTTTTATCTATCTCAGAGACAAAGTCAACCCTGCTGTGGTATTCATTCTTTTTTATTATCCCCATCTCAAACTCACACACCCCAGCTGGGGGAGCCACTGTGGGTGTGTTTACATTATTTTTGCATGTACACGTGGTGGGCCTCTCCGGGAAAGATGCCGGTCCGCAGTCGGAGATGTTCGGGGGTGGCTTGCTTGAGGTCGAAGAGCATATACCCGTGCTGAGGGGTTGTGGCATCTTTAAAGGCTTCTAACGCAAACGGTGTGCGGCCGGGATACATCTGTCTCGCCAGGTGCAGCAGTTGAGTGGTATCTCTCGGGTTTTTGAAGACCACCAGGTAGTGGGCATTTAAGCTGATGTTCCGATGTTCTTTGTTTTTACTGAACAGATTCTGCACAATGTAGATGATGCTGAGCCGTCGATGATGGCTGCCTTTGGTAAAGAGTTGGGTCACCCGCGCATCCGTCTCCGCCATGAGATCATCCAGAACCACCAAGGTGTCGGGTTCCAAATCGGCCAGGTTGGGTAGGCCTTCCACGAACGTGATGTGGGGCATTGCTGCATACGCTTCCTGCCATTCTCCGTAACACCACACGACTCGAGCAATAGGTGAGGTGATCATGCTGTCGGCGTGTTGAAGGAGCTTCCGGACGAAGTGCGTTTTGCAGGAGCCCGTCGGTCCTGCGATGACGCAAGTGAAGGGATGCTGCCAATGGGGGTCCATGGTTGGAGGTGTATCCGTTGTCGTGGTAACCCGCTCTTGTAAATTTGGTACGAGTGAACTGGAGTGGTGGTGGGTACAACCTCGGTCGTCGTTGTCTGTTCACTGTCAGGGATGATGATGATGGGGGTGGGTACAACGTCGGTGGTCGTTGTCGGTTCACTGTGAGGGATGAAATCCGGTGGGTTCTCACACGTAGTAGGTGTACTTGGTGTAGGTGTGGAGCTTGGTGTGGAGCTCGACGTGGCTTGTACACGGGGTGTGGTGGTGGTGACTGGGCTCGATACGGGGTTGACTGGTGTTCTCTGTAGAATTGAAGGAACTGGGCCAGCCTTGCCATTTGACGAAATGAAACAGTTTGCCACGTCGACGTTCCGTTTTCAAAATCTGCTCCACCGTGTAGTAGTCTTGCTGTGTTTTTACGACAGGCTGTAATTCCGTCTCGTAAAACGTCCCTAGCAACGGTTCCCCTTGAAGATCTTCCAGTTCATAGACTCGCCGCTGTCGGGGTAGGCGCCGTTTAATCAGGAAGTGCTCATCGCTCCAGTTGGGCAAGTAACTTTTCTCGAACTTGCCCTTGACTTTACTGATCCGTACAGGGTCCCCGACCTTATACACCGCCTTCGTCGTTCGCTGCGATGTCCTGGGGTACAAGACACGCCGGACTTGGGCTTCATTGCGTTGGGTCACGGTAATGGGGGCTCTTTCTATACTCCGATGATAGGCTCGATTGTAACCCCTCACAAGTTTCGGGAGAACATCTATGTACCGCCTTGTATTCTTATAGGTGAAATATTTATACATGCGGCATTTGAATGTCCTGTTGAACCTTTCCACCACGGAAGCCTTGGTCTCGTTGTACGTATGGAAGAAAAACACCTTCTGGGCTTTCAGAAACTGTTGGAACGGTCTGTTGAGGAATTCTGTGCCTTCGTCGGTTTGCAAATACAAAGGTTTGCGCCCGGTCTTGAAGATATCTTTGAACGCCGCTATGAGATTCGCCCCCGTTTTTGTCCGGATGGGTACCACCCACGCATACTTGGATAGGATATCGATGCACGTCAAGATATACCGATTCCCATCGTTGTGTTTGGAAAAGGCGCTCATATCCACCAAATCCGCTTGCCACTGGGCATCTATTCCTCCCACGATGACCCGGTTCCGTAGAAAATGGCGACGGACAGCTCGATGTAAGGTTTAAGTGTCTTGTTTTTTTAACCAATCTCGGACTTGGGCACGTTGTATCCCCTGGGGTTTGGCCGCTCGATAGAGAGCCGACAATGCACTATAGGCCGCCGGACTGTCGGGACTGTAGTATAAGTTATCCAACACCTTCTCCCAGCGCTTCATGGTGACCAAATGGTGATGGACCCTGGCTCTATCGTTTATTTATAACGGGTATATCTTGGGCCGGAGTTTCTTTGTGATTTTCTTCGTGGGCTTCCACAGTGTCCACGGTAAATGACGAGTCCAACTCGTCTGATGACCGCTTGATAAGCACTTGATCCACATCTACCACGGCATCTTCCAATGCAGACCATAGATCAGGGTGAAGGGTAAAATGCACTGTACCCCCATCTAGCCGAGCCAATTGAGCAAAAAAAGGGCCGCGTCGGATGTACACATCGTGACACAAGTGGATGAGGTCGCCGTCCAGTTCACCAGACAACACCCGTTTGAATTTGGTCCAGCCCTCTCGGGACAGACGAATGTGAGCCGGTTGTGTAGGGTCCGCATCACAGATGTCCCCCATCACCTCCTCCATGATATCGACCTTATCCGCATACAAGTGCAGGAAAACCTCGGAGGTCAAGCTGATATGCCCGTATTATATGCTCCGTCATGGTCAGAACGTGAATGGTACCAGATTTGACTGTCTCCCGTATTTATAGGGACAACCCCGTGAGATCAAAGGATCAGGTGGTCATGTCACTGGGCTGACTGAGTCTAGCCGGGTAATCAATGGCATCGTCGTCTGGTTCATGGCTAGACAGTTGTTCATTGGGTTCTGCCGCTGCTTCTCTCAGGGCACGAGCCCACTCCGCTCGTCCGGTGTAAACAGCTGGTCCACGATAGGCACCACTTTCTCGAAGGCTATCCACAGATCGGGGTCTAGGGTGAAGCTTCGCGTAGGGTCTTGGTAGCGACCCAGGCGTGGGAAGAAGGGTCCACGGTATACGTAGATGGCATTGTCTCTGTGGATGACGTGTCCATCGAGCTCGCCGCTCAACACCCGTTTAAATTTGGTCCAGCCGTCACGGTGTAGCGTAACCGTATTCGATACGGTCTCAGCGGGCGACCAGCAAACATCTCCACGGTCTTCCACGAGGGTGACTTTATCTTCTTGAACGTGTAACCCCACCCGGGGTGTAAGGGGCAGGATGGCTCGTAGGACGGGTGACATGCTTGATCCAAAGACGATCGGTGAATGACACACACACTGTGTCTGACCCTCGTATTTATACTGTCAATGCCACAGCGCCAGGGTCAATAGGGCACAGACTATTGTGAGGCCAACCATCCGGCGCTGGTTCCGGCGTGAGCGCTCCTGGTCCATAGCCCGAGCATCAAGGATGGCTGTCATAGTCCAGTAGTGGTGAGTGATGGCACACCTCTCCATCGAGTGCACTCTGTCGAGGACCGCTTCTGTGAACTCGTTGAGGATCTGGCGTCGCCCCTGGTTGTCGTCGCCATCTGCAAACATGGACCGGACCACTGCTCGGTAACCCGTGAGTGAATTCACCACGGTGGCATGCTGTAAAATGCGAGTCGCATAGGGCTGGATCTCCGTCATGGCTCTGCAACCGTAGAAATGAAGGTGTGGGATGCAGAGAGACGTGTTTTATAGACCAGGTCACACATTAGGAATGCATGTACTAACCTGTCTGTGGGGACTCAATGTCGTTCACCTTCGTGTCTTTTCGGGTACATCCGTGTCTTTTCGGACTTTCGAGTGAGTGTGCTAAAAATAAATCACCAGCCAGCGTGCTATAAAAGGAAACCGGCCTGGCCGTTTCATCAGACACTGTCAATCACCAAGATGTTCACTTGTACTACTTGCCAGAAGCTGTTTACTCGCCCAGAAGATTTGCGACGACACGAGTCCTCCATCCACAACGGACGGAAAATGCCTGAAACAGTATGTAGGCGAAACTAAGAATAAACTTCGATATCGTGCCAACAGACATAAATCAGACATCAGTCTAGATAATGAAGGCCCGGTCAATGAGCATTTTAATCTACCGGAACATTCATTTCAGCGCCATTTTCAAATTATGCCAATAGAAAGAATTCCTACATTTCCAACACAGGAAGAAACTGACAATCACCGCGCACTTCGTGAATCCTTTTGGATCAAAACACTTCAAACACAGCAACCCTTTGGTATGAACATAGACCCAGGTAAAGTTGCTAACAAAGAGTTTATTCCCTTCGTTCTCCAATATAGCCGTAGGAATGTTGAAGCGGCCCGTATACTGAAGGAGGAATATGAAACACTCCAAACAAAACTCCGCTTGCCATTTAATCTGAGACCTATCATAGCGTACTAAAAAAATCGGAGTTTACGCGATTTATTGGTAAGGAGTAAACTTCACCCGATAACGTGATCATTATCACGTGAAATTCTACATGGCATAAGCTAATATATAGCGGCCCCATTTGAACCCTATACGAAACTTGTCTCTAGGAACATTTTTAAGATAAGAGATTTATAAATCCCTGTGCCCGTGCCTTCCACTTTTGAAAAATGTATAACCTGCGCCCGGTCATTTAGTCGGGAAGATGCTTTAATGCGCCATGAACGTTCAATTCATGGGCCACCCAAGCGTCCATGCGAGGATTGTGGTCAACTCTTCAAACTGACCAGTCAGTTGCTGCGACACCAACGTTTGATTCATGCCCATGAGCATGAACGACAACCTCCTACTGAAGAGGAGCCACGGAAGGCCAGACCCAGTGAAGATAAGCCCGGGGAGACGAACGCCACTGGTGATGCGATGACGGAGAACCCGCCTATACCCACAGTTCTGAAGAGCCTGAATATCCAGCTGGACCCCAGCGTTACGGTTTCGAGTCCTGACAACATCGAACATTTTCTGGTGGAGCCCATAAATGTTCCTAGCGATCGCTTACAGGACAACCATCCAATCAGTGACATCGATCGGCGCCATTGGTCCATGGCACGGTACTGTTTCCACCCTCAAGATATCTACAATTTCCCACTGACCAACCGCACCTGTCTACGCAGCTACGTGGAACCCATCTTCAACGATCAAACTACGGCCTTTAAATTGAATGTCGCTTTCGGGTACATCTTACGTCACAAAAAGACGGACCAGTTACAGTATTATTATCCCAGTGCCAACAAACATGTGTTTGACCAGCCGGTCACCATCATTAACCGGGGGTCACTAGAGACGATGCTGGAGATACTGGACACCGTGGATGCCTTGAGATGGGCGCATCGTCAACGCCCCAACATTCAATTGGTGGTAGAAAGGGTAACCAATGTCACGTTTTTCCTTACCAAGCTGACCGATCACCCCCATCGGTTGAATGCGTCACCCGTGCACTGATGAATATCATGCCGTACACATACTCTATGTCTACATGCTGCTCGCTGACTTGAGCTCAGTAAACACTTGTACCTAATGTGACAATGTGTTAAATAATAAAACATGGTGTTTGATATTTCAATTTGTTTTGCTGTGAACATACTAAACATACCCAGGGCGGCTCCTCCAGCCTGGGTATGATGTAACATTGGGGGTAATAAACTATATAAACATTGCTAAACTTGTTGTTTTTTTCACGACAACCGCTATCCGATTGCATAATACAGATCCGACATTCATCCGCGTGATGATGCGCGCGCGCGTTGCGGGGGGCCGGGCCGGCCCGCGCCGGGAAAAATAAAACCCGGAGGTTGAACATACGGACGTCTAAGTCAACATTGGAACTCTTCTATGTTTGGAGGTAGTTTTAGTGAAAACCCGGAAGTGACGTCACAACCCACGTGACCTGCGCAGCAGAATGGATACGACACCCTAGTGTAACTCCCTCACCTAGGCTTCACATGGATACCTCACTCGACCCCATTGGACCTGAGCATACGGACGTCTAAGGGGAAAAACTGGAACTCTTCTGTGTTTGGAGGTAGTTTTAGTAAAAACCCGGAAGTGACGTCACAACCCACGTGACCTGCGCAGCAGAATGGATACGACACCCTAGTGTAACTCCCTCACCCAGGCTTCACTTTGATACCTCACTCGACCCCATTGGACCATTAGTGGCTCCCCTAGCTCCAAAACGTGTAGCGGGGCCCATACAGGGTCCAGTTTTCGACACTAGGTGACCACATCCCGACAAAATGGCCAGTTTTCGACACCGGATGTGCCGCCATCTTGAACATACGTGCCGCCATCTTGGATATGTCCCGTAATGCACCGGGTCAAAATACTCGCTTCTGATTGGACGAGAGCTTTGTGACGGATTTGAAATACTCGCTTCTGATTGGACGAGAGCTCCGCATTGCGTCTGCGCATGCGCAGAATGATATTCCTACCGCACACCCAACCCATCAGATGCCCCTTCACGAATGCTTCACTTGGATACCACACTCGACCCCATTGGACCATTAGGGGCTCCCCTACATGCCAACACGGCTATTTTCATACCCTTGGGCCACCGCGCATGCGCAGAAGGCCGATAATTCAACCCCACACCCAGCCCATTAGATGCCCCTTCACATAAGCTTCACTTTGATACCTCACACGACCCCATTGGACCATTAGGGGCTCCCCTAGACCCCGAAACGTCTATTTCCATAATACGGCCAGGCTGCGCATGCATATATATTTATATATATATGTCTATATGGGGCTATATCGTACTTTTTCAAAAATTTCACCGATTCGCTCCGGGACACTTCCTATCGTGTTCTAAATGACGAGACTAAGAAAACGAAACCCCACAACCCTACCGCAAATGTCGAGAAGTGGGTTTCCCAGCGGGACAAACATCGATCCTATACCCCCAGTATGGGCCTATATGGGGCTATATCGTACTTTTTCAAAAATTTCACCGTTTCTCTCCGGGATACTTCCTATCATGTTTGTCTTGACGAGACTAAGAAAACGAGACCCCACAACCTATACCGCAAATGTCGAGAAGTAGGTTTCCCAGGATGGTCCTATACCCCCCATACCCCATATAGGCATTTTCCCGTAATTTAGAATAAAGTCCGTGTTCCGTATTTTTTCAGGAAAATTTTTACATACACCCACCCTGGAACTAGGGGAGATAACTCTATTGATAGGCGAGCCCCGTTAAGCCCGGCGACCTATATACCCCCATACCCCATATAGGTATTTTCCCGGATTTTTCGATAAAGTCCGTGTTCCGTTATTTTTTTCAGGAAAAATTTTACATGCACCCACCCCAGCCATCAATGCCCCTTCACCTAGGCTTCACTTTGATACCTCACTCGACCCCATTGGACCATTAGGGGCTCCCCTACATCCCAACACGGCTATTTTCATACCCTTGGGCCACCGCGCATGCGCAGAATGCCGATAGTTCAACCCCACACCCAGCCCATTAGATGCCCCTTCACATAAGCTTCACTTTGATACCTCACTCGACCCAATCGGACCATTTTATCTAGGGACTACTTTTTCTCCGCTGAAGCTTTTTCCGAGACCGAATCACCGCCAAAACCACTGCCAGACCGCATCACCGCGGATGAATACATTCTGAATACATCCCCTCCAGCAATTGGAACTCTCCTGTGTTGGTTCGCCGCCATTTTGCACCCACACGCCGCCATTTTGTACCAGGCTGCCATTTTGTACCAGGCCGCCATTTTGTACCAGGCCGCCATTTTGTACCAGGCCGCCATTTTGTACCAGGCCGCCATTTTGTACCACGCCGCCATTTTGTACCACGCCGCCATTTTGTACCACGCCGCCATTTTGTACCAGGCCGCCATTTTGTACCACGCCGCCATTTTGTACCACGCCGCCATTTTGTACCACGCCGCCATTTTGTACCACGCCGCCATTTTGTACCACGCCGCCATTTTGTACCACGCCGGCATTTTGCACTCAGTGACCTCTCCGCCACAAATCCGCCACAAATGCACTCAAAATCAGAGGTCAATGTGACTCGAAAGGACCTTTATATACTACTGTCCTATGTGAACAAGGGGAATCAACGGATGATATAATCCTGGGTATGGCAAAAAGAATGAATTGTTCTTTCTCGATCAATGATATCGACAACACCCACCGAATACCAACAGTCACTCCGACGGATAAGCCGAGTCCTATTATCTGTAAATTGACTTCATATAGAGCCCGGCAGCGTTTCATTTCAGGAAGGAAAAGTCCGAGAGAAAGCCAACCTTCTGATGCCCCTCCAATATACGTTAATGAGGACCTAACACAAAAACGAGCGAACATAGCTAGGAGAGCTCGCAAACTGAAAAAGGAGCAAAAAGTCACAGACACCTGGACACGTAATGGGACTATCTTCATTAAGCATCTAGATGACAGAATCACCAAGGTCACAAGGGAAGCAGCTATGACCAAGATAGAAGATGGACTCAAACTTAAACTTCTCATCAGAATAAACAATCGTTAGTGCTCACCAGTACATCAGCTCGATTCAATTATTATTATTAATCTGAAATGCCCATGCCCCCCAATAGCTGTTGTCTTACCGATGTTTCATTCTTATTCACATTCTATCTCGAAACATTATGAAACCGGACTCGGTACTTGCCCATTTATCTGAACCCAAATCTGCCATATACAGAATATCAATTCCACCACTGTAAATACAGCTATGTCAATTCCATCACTGTAAATACCGGCTTGTCTTGCTTACCGTTCGACTCTCAGGCCTTGATTAGTTCACTGAATTTTCTATTGTTGCACCACATATGCCAAAAAGGCAAATGGCACACACCGATCGTGTGATAGCAGCTTTTGCCTTTCACTGTATATTTTGTATGTATTTCTATATTTCTGTATATATTTTTCCACCCCTTTTGTCAACGATGTTCTCTTTGCACATGCATTTTCCTATTGAAAATATTTTCAGTATATGTACCCTCATCACAGGCATTCACATTGTTTCTATATGTACCCTGGTCACATATACATGTATACGCAAAATCAAACACGATGTACACTCAAACGATATATCATTGCCATGAATGGTGCAACTGTTCTGATTATTCCGGTCCCTATGCCCTGCCAAGCTATAAATTAAATATTAACGACGGTATAACATGATCTGTATTGCGGCTTATAGGGTAAGGATAGGGACTTTTCACACACAGATATGTTGCCAGAAAATTCGAAAAAATAACGAAACAAGCATACTTATCACCATATAGATATTTCCACTAAAATTTATTCCGCGTCAATATCAAATAACTCGAAATCCTCGTCCACCTACAAACTCAACCTGGTACTGTGCAAATACTCACTGATCTTAATAGCTTCCTTATTAGTTATGTTGTCTCATACAGGAGGTCATGACAGCCAGTCGCCAAAACCATTAGCGCAAGCGTGTCAGTTTCAGGGGTCGGGTGTATGTTCATTTCATCGAACTGGTCAATTTCGTCACAGTCCTACCATGTTCATTTCACCTCATGTAGTCGCGGTTGATCTTTCGTACCTGCTATTGTTGTCCGGAGACGTGAAATCAAATCCAGGTCCAGATCTGAGTGCTGTCAGTAAACCCTATCGATAGTCCATGTGAACGTGAACGGTCTGCGATTTAAAGTGGACGTGATTGAAGCCGAAGTTGGCCATTTCGATGTTATTGCAATTACCGAATCAAAACTTGACGCAACTATTACAATGAAAAGATTAAAATACCTGGTTTTCATTTCCCACCGGTACGGAAAGATAGATCTGTTCAAGGTGGCGGAGGTATTGTTATGTATATACGCGAAAATCTTGTCTTCGAGGAAATAGTCAACATGGACGTAAATGGACTGGAAGCAGTATGGGTCGATACAAAAACGAAAACTGCAAATTTCTTAATAGGAACCTTTTATAGACCTCCGTCTGCTAGAGTTTCGTACTGGGATCTTATAAACGAGTCAGTATCTCTTGCTAGAGACCGTATCATACTTCGTGATTTCAATGCTGACTGTCTCGTTCAGAAACATGTCCAAATATTGGAAAATAAGTTTGCCATTCGTTAGATAGTCACGGAGCCAACTCGGGTCACTGCTACAACGTCCCTTATCGATCTTATAATGGTATCTTGTCCTAGTTTCATTCAAGATTCTGGTATCATATCACCATTTTGTAGTGACCACCACGCAACATTCGTGTCCCTTAAACACCAAGCGAATCCAAACGCCTGCTATACTCGTCAGATCTGGTCATACGACCAAATGAACCTTGATGGGCTACTGAACTTCGTTGCAACAACAGACTGGGCCTCTCTTTTTCATACTGACGCAAATATCACAGCCAAAAACGTCACCGACCATCTTGGAGAAATAACCAAAGTCCACGTCCCTCATAAAACGGTTACTATAAGACCCCGTGACAAACCCTGGATGAGAAATGACTTAAGGCGGCTGATGCGCAAACGTGATAGAATCCACAAAAAGGCCAAACAAACGGACTTTCCGCAACATTGGGAACATTTTAGAAGGACACGCAATGAAACCATAACAAAAATTAGGTCTGCCAAAAAAGAATACGAAAGAAATCTTGACGAAAAAATATCCGAAACAGAATTTGTAGGCAAAGATTGGTGGAAATTGCTAAAGAATTATATGAAAGAACAAAACTATACCACCCAGTTTCCAAATATTATATTTAATAACAAAGTCTCGAGTGATCCAAAGGAAATAGCTGATGGTTTCAATGACTATTTTATAGATTGCTCAACATTGGATGACGATAATAAGGAACCACCCATCTTGCTCCTTAATAATAGAACACTTGAAAAAATCCACATATCTACCGATGATGTGGAACATATTCTGTTAAGCCTCGATATTAGCAAAGCCAGTGGTCCCGATAACGTGACCAATAAAGTCTTGAAATGCTTAGCCCCAGTCCTAGCTACGTGACTATCTGTCCGATAGATATCAAACTGTCGTTATCGACGGTCATTCTTCTAAACCAAGATGCATTAAGGCTGGGGTTCCTCAAGGATCCGTTCTCGGTCCTCTACTTTTCCTCATCTATATCAATGATATTGTCACTGATATAAAATGCAACATAAGGCTCTTCGCGGAAGACACGTCATTGTACATAACAGTTGAAAACCCCACTACTGCTGCCAATATTCTAAACTCGTCTCTGCAAAAAATATCCGTTTGGGCTGAAACCTGGCTAGTATCCTTTAGTGTGGCTAAAACCAAAGCACTGTTGTTTTCAATGAAAAGCTCTCCCGATCCGGGTCCTCCACTAAACCTGGGAAACATACCTATCGCCGAAACCAACCAACATAAACACCTTGGCTTAACATTTTAGTCATCTGCACGTTGGTCTTGTCATATTCAGACACTGGTCGACAAAGTATGTCCAATGATTAATTGTCTACGCAGTCTCAAGTACAGACTCTCTCGGCGTTCTCTGGAAAAACTCTACTCCTCTTGCATTCTTCCCATTTTCGACTACGCCGACGTTATCTGGAGTAACTGCACACAGTACCAGTCTGAAATTCTTGAAGACCTGCAACTGGATGCACTGCGCTCCATAACCGGGTGTACTCGCGGAACTAGTCATGCTCTCCTGTATGAAGAAACTGGATTTTTACCCTTGTTTGTACGCAGAAAAAGACACAAACTGCGCTTATTTTACAAAATGGTTAACGAAAGCACCCCGACTTAGCTGTACCCCCTTCAATTTCAAATTTAACTAGGTACCAACTGCGGAACAGCACAGATATTATAATCCCACATGCCAGAACCGCCCTTTACATGAACTCATTTTTACCATCGGTTATCCGCATGTGGAACTCGTTGGAATTAAATATTCGTGAATCAACATTATTCCCTTCCTTCTGTCATAAACTACCCAAAGACGATAAAGTGGTGCCTTCGTTTTTCTATATTGGTGAACGCAAAGCGCAGATTGTGCATTCGCGGTTAAGACTTGGATGTAGCTCGCTAAATGAGCATATGTACTCCCGACATCTCTCAGAAGATCCATCATGTGCCTGTGGCCATGGTAATGAAAATCCAGAACATTTCTTCCTTTTCTGTCCCCGTTATGGTATAACTAGAAATAATTAATCTAACCTGCTCAATTACGACGTCAAATCTCTATTATTTGGAAACCAAAACCTAAGCGACGAAGAAAACACAAACATTTTTATCAGTGTCCAAACATTTATTTTGCAATCTGAGAGATTCCCCGAGTGAGTATAGTCAACATACAAGTCCTAACTGAAATATCTTGCCATCTCTTATTTTCAATCTAACTTTATCACACCATGTTACAAATTTTATTTATGCGACATCCAATGACATCAGTCAACACAGATATATACGTTGTTGCAATACATTGTGATATTATTATTATATGTACATCTTAATCCGTTATGATACATGTGGTAATTTTGAATTATTGTACTTTTTTTAGCCTTCCGTCAATTAACTGATCTATGCATATTTTCTCGGGAGAGGCGTTTGCATAGGCCTGGCCTGTTCGCCCATCCCTATTTCTTCATTGAAATAAATATATTGTTCAAACCATTTCTTGATAAACACCTTCCTGTCATACTTAATTCTTCAGATGATGCCAGGCCACTCAACGCTACAGTTGCTGATTCTCTTGAGCAAATTGCCCATGTTGGTAAAGCCTATGGTTGGCCATCCCTGCCACAATTCGTCATTTACAGGATGCCTGTAAATAATATATACCATGGTATAAAATGCCAAGCCTGCCATAATTCGTATTTACAGGGTGCCTGTAAATGCCAAGCCTGCCATAATTCGTATTTACAGGATGCCTGTAATTATTTTGTACCATGGTATGAAATCGCCAAGCCTGCCACAATTCGTATTTACAGGATACCTGTAAATGCCAAGCCTGCCATAATTCGTATTTACAGGATGCCTGTAATTATTTTGTACCATGGTATAAAATAGCCAAGCCCGCCACAATTCGTATTTACAGGATACCTGTAAATGCCAAGCCAACGTGTAACCATCTCGGTCATCTATACGCGGTAAGACTGACCCTGGGATCGTGTGTATCCATGTTCAGCCTACTTTCGGCAAATGCAAGAGGGAATTTCCATAAATCAATACTGTGATGTTATGCCTTCCTAGGCATATGGACATACATGCACTAGGCGCGCATCCTTAATAGCTCATTATATATGCATTGCGTAACGATTGGATAATATTCATTCAGCCCGATACTTCTCCAGACTTCCGCTGGTGGTAAAATACAACATGTCTAATTGAATGTTTGTCTCCGTCTTGGTCTCTTCCATCGTGCATCATCAGGCGCACTCACAAGTAGTACATGGTGTCAGAAGTTCAGTAGAACCTTCGAGATGTCTGCTAACGCAAAACAGATATCTCCCATGGACTTTGAGGGAGGAAATGTGGCCGAAAACTGGGCGAGATGGAAGGAGGTAATGCACCTCGTGTTTACCGGACCAAATGCTGACAAATGGAAAGATGAGCAAAAAGCCGCTCAATTTCTGATAAGTATCGGACAAAAGGGAAGAGACATTTGTCGGGCTTGGCGGACAAGTGGTGAGCTGTCCGAAGAAGACGCTAAAAAGCCTACAAAACTGTTTGAACTCTTTGAATTTTACTGCAACCCGCGGAAGAACATTTCCGTGCAACGCAAGCTGTTCTACGAGCGCAATCAAGGTATGTCAGAATCAGTAGATGAATGGACAACACAGTTAAAGCTAATAGCCCGAGATTGTGCATTTCATGACATTGATGACATGATAAAGGATAAACTTTTGATGAATTCGAACTCAAAAGATGTTCAGGAAAAACTGCTTTTGGAAGATGAATTAACATTGGAAAAAGCCATGAAAATTGCTAGAGCTCATGAAATGTCGCAAAAACATTTGGAAGTTCTAAACAACAATCCCCAAGAAGTCCATGAACTAAATCGTCAGAGATATAAACCCAGAATGAACTATCGTAAACCACAAAATCAGAACAAGTTCCCAAAATACAACAAATGGGGCAAAAAGGTAAAGCCATTTAAGTGTACGCGGTGTGGTAAAGCACACAAGAAAACAGATACATGCCCTGCAGTGGGGAAAACCTGTATGAAGTGTAACGGCCCAAATCATTTTGCGAATGTGTGCAATTCAACAAAATCAGCCCATGCAGTCTGTGAAGCAGATTATTCCACAGATAGTGATGCAGATGGTGATTTACTGTTTTGGGGTTCAGTGGATAGTGTGGAAAACCATACAGATGAGGCTTGTGTGGACATAGTTTTTGGCAACAAGGGCAAAACCATTAGGTGCAAACTTGATACAGGTGCGCAAGTTAACTGTATACCTACAACAGTTTTTCAGTAATTTCTGTCAAAGGAAGTCTCACTCAAGACTAGATTTCTTCCCAAGTTATCAGGTTATGGGGGAAACCAACTGAAAGTGTCGGGTAAATGCACTGTGACATGCAAACACAAAGACAGAGTTTGTGATCTGGATTTCGTAGTAGTAGACAGTCCAGCAAAAACCCTCCTTGGTTTCCGCGCTTGCAAAATACTGAACTTAGTGAAGGTGGTAATGACCTTTGACAAACCTGTCAACATGCCAGCTTTGACCAGAGAAACTGTGGTGAAAGAATACAATGACGTTTTCACCGGTCTAGGATGTTTGCCAGGAGAGGTGAAAATTCGCCTGAAGCCAGATGCACATCCAGTTATACATGCCCCTCGCAGAGTGCCAGTTGCACTCAAGGATAGAGTTAGGGCAGAATTGAAACGCATGGAATCACTTGGGGTAATCAAACAGGTTGATGAGCCTACTGATTGGGTCAGTTCGATGGCTGCCGTGGCAAAGAAGGATTTGTCTCTTCGAATTTGCATTGACCCCAAAAACCTGAACGACAACATTATGCGTGAGCATTACCCATTACCGACCATAGAAGATATAACTCACAAACTGTCGAATGCAAAATTCTTCAGTAAATTGGATGCCAAATCGGGATACTGGCAAATCCAATTGGATGAGGAGAGCAGTAAACTAACAACTTTCAATTCTCCAGTCGGCCGGTGGTCTTTTACCAGGATGCCTTTTGGTCTGGTATCGGCGCAAGAAATCTTTCAGAAGAAAGCCCATGAAGCCCTGGAAGGTCTGGACGGAGTCGAAATTCTGGTCGATGATATCTTGGTTCATGCCCCTACACGCCAACTCCACGACAGTCGCCTCAGGTCACTCCTACAAAGGTGCCGTGAGAAGAAACTACACTTCAATCCTAACAAAATTGAAATCGGAGTGTCACAAACGAAGTTCTTTGGACATATACTGTCGGCAGAGGGACTCAAACCTGACCCTGATAAGATACTAGCCATTGATCAGATGTTTGCCCCTACCTCCAAGAAGGAGCTTGAAACCGTCATGGGCATGATAAACTACTTTCGCGCCAGGCCTAGCTCAGGCCACAGCCCCTATCCGAGAACTGTTGAAGGATGATGCAGAATGGGTCTGGGATGCAAATTGCGATGTGGTATTCGCAAATATCAAGTCGATCATCACGCGATCCCCTGGCCCAGTGCTGGCATATTATGATGTAGAAAAGGATGTGACAATCCAAGTGGATGCATCCCAGTCGGGTTTGGGTGCCGTATTATTACAAGAGGGCAAACCCGTAGCTTACGCATCTCGAGCTTTGACCTCAACACAGAAGAACTATGCCCAGATAGAAAGAGAGATGATGGCCATTCAGTTCGGCTGTGAAAAGTTTCACCCATACATTTATGGGAAATCTGTGACGGTCCACAGTGACCATAAACCTCTGGAGATAATCATGAAAAAACCATTGGCAGCTGCACCACCTCGTCTCCAAAGAATAATGTTGCGTCTACAGCTCTACGACCTGAAAGTGGAATTCCGTCCTGGGAAAGATATTCCAATAGCAGACACGCTGTCTAGGAATTACAAACCTGGATATGATGCTCGTGAAGATGTTAGCCTAGAGGAACACGTACATGCAGTTTACCAGTGTATCCCTGCCACTGATGAGAAATTAGCCAGAATTAAAACTGAGACCTCGAAGGATGAGACATTTGTCAAACTGCAGTCCATTATTCAACAGGGCTGGCCAGAAAACAAACAGGAAGTGGACAAAGACCTGAGAGATTTCTGGCACGTCAGGGATGAACTGACAACACTTGACGGAATAATCTTCAAGGGTGACAAACTGGTCATCCCACAATCACTACGCTCAGACATGCTAAAGCGCATACATTCAGGTCATTTTGGAATGGAACTCAGCAAACGACGTGCAAGAGATCTGATATACTGGCCTGGAATGTGTGCTCAGATTGAGAACTTAGTCAAACAGTGTAGCGTGTGCCTTGAACACCGAAACTCAGTATCCAAGGAACCCATGATGTCGCCACCATTTCCAGATGGTCCCTGGAAGCTATTGGCTTCAGATCTGTTTACCTGGAACAATCGGAACTATCTCATCATTGCCGACTACTACAGCCATTATTTTGAGATGTGCAAAATTCCAGACATAACAGCTCATGCTGTGATCAACTTCACAAAATCCATCTTGGCACGTCACGGTGTTTGTGAAGAATTGATAACAGACAATGGATCTCAATTCACGTCCCTGGAATTCCAGGCATTCGCAAAAGAATGGGGTTTCAAGCACACTCTGAATAGTCCATATCACCACCAATCGAATGGATTTGCTGAGAAGTATGTGTCAGTCGCCAAAAAGCTTCTGAAGAAGTCGACACGTGATGGAAGTGATCTGTACATGGATCTATTGGCGTACCGAAACACACAAATCGACGGCAAAGCGTCACCTGCACAACTCTTGATGAGTCGGCGACTCAAGGGAAATCTACCTGTGACGTCAACACAACTCCGACCACGCATTCAGAATCCGAAACTGTTCTCACAGCATCTGACAAAGAAACAAGCAGTCAGACGACACTGTTATAACCGTGGGGCCAAACCCCTGAAGCCCTTAAAGGAAGGGGAAGGTGTGTATATGCAACAGTTAAGTCGCAAATGGAAACCAGCCGTCATAACCAAAGTAGCCGACGTTCCACGTTCCTATGTGGTCCGTACAACAGAAGGTGGTGAATATAGAAGAAACCGACGTTTCATCATGCCAACGAAAAGTCCTAATCAGCCCGATTCTGGTACTGGCTTGGGGACATCTCCCAGCAATCCTCCACCACCTGTTCCAACCACCACTCCCAGATCTGTAGAGAAATCACCAGATAGATCTGCACAGCCGACCCACAGAGTGTCAAGGTTTGGTAGACAAATCAAACCGAAAATTCTAGCGGACTTCATAACTGAGTGAAATGCGCGACAACATGTGTGATTCATCAATTTGTGTTAACGAGCGATCAACATGTGTGATTCATCAATTTGTGTTAACGTGCGATCAACATGTGTGATTCATCAATTTGTGTTAACGAGCGATCAACATGTGTGATTCATCAATTTGTGTTAACGAGCGATCAACATGTGTGATTCATCAATTTGTGTTAACGAGCGATCAACATGTGTGATTCATCAATTTGCGTTAACGTGCGATCAACATGTGTGATTCATCAATTTGTGTTAACGTGCGATCAACATGTGTGATTCATCAATTTGTGTTAACGAGCGATCAACATGTGTGATTCATCAATTTGTGTTAACGAGCGATCAACATGTGTGATTCATCAATTTGTGTTAACGAGCGATCAACATGTGTGATTCATCAATTTGTGTTAACGAGCGATCAACATGTGTGATTCATCAATTTGTGTTAACGTGCGATCAACATGTGTGATTCATCAATTTGTGTTAACGAGCGATCAACATGTGTGATTCATCAATTTGTGTTAACGAGCGATCAACATGTGTGATTCATCAATTTGTGTTAACGTGCGATCAACATGTGTGATTCATCAATTTGTGTTAACGTGCGATCAACATGTGTGATTCATCAATTTGTGTTAACGAGCGATCAACATGTGTGATTCATCAATTTGTGTTAACGTGCGATCAACATGTGTGATTCATCAATTTGTGTTAACGAGCGATCAACATGTGTGATTCATCAATTTGTGTTAACGTGCGATCAACATGTGTGATTCATCAATTTGTGTTAACGAGCGATCAACATGTGCGATTCATCAATTTGTGTTAACACATGATCAACATGTGTAATTCATCGATGCGAGTGATTCATCGAATAGAGTGATTCATCAATCTGTGCCAATTAGCAATTAACATGTTTTCATCAACTTAACATGTAATCAACACACAAATGAGTTTTTGCTGGTTTTCTTTGTTTTAAGTCTGATCTGTGTATTTCCAGCATGAACAGTAACATTCATAACAAGCCTCAATTCACTGGTCTTCACAGCATAATGTGAACTACATGTAACAATACATGTGTGAAACATTTATGATATTGACAGTTCGTTCTGTGAGTTATCTGACAGTTGCCATTTATTATAATCTGAAAATCGTTGAACTGCCGCAGTTAAAGACAGACAATTAGATACCTACAAATGGTGTGATGTTATTTTGATTCATGATTACAATATAGTTTGTTCAATTTCTGTTCAGAAAGGTTGCATTTGCAGAATGTAAAACTTCAATGAAACTATTGTATTTCTGGAGAGTCCCATAGATAGGATCTATATTTGAAAGTACATATACAAACATGATGTGTAGTAAATAACTTGGTAATGCACTATCTCTAGCTAATGGTACTCCAGTGTTCATCTCTCATTTCAAAAGGAGGAGGATGTGATGTTATGCCTTCCTAGGCATATGGACATACATGCACTAGGCGCGCATCCTTAATAGCTCATTATATATGCATTGCGTAACGATTGGATAATATTCATTCAGCCCGGGACTTCTCCAGACTTCCGCTGGTGGTAAAATACAACATGTCTAATTGAATGTTTGTCTCCGTCTTGGTCTCTTCCATCGTGCATCATCAGACGCACTCACAAGTAGTACAACTCACAAGTAGTACAAATATCACGTGACTTCGTCAGCCAATCAGCTAAAGTCTACCAACGTAACCCCAGCGTAACTCGCCATTTTCGAGTCATGTGATGAACTACTTGTTCAAAATTTCAGCTCCACCACACCTCTTGGATGATACGAAAGTTATACATACCTATATATTCTGTAAGCCCAGGCAATATCTGTTTCAGAAGTGGTATGAAAACCTTTAATTTATCATATTTCGTGAGTGTGTTCTCCGCCATCCTCGCGAGCCAGTGTATCGATCGATCTATTTGGATCGATACACTGGCTTGGTTAGCTACCCATACGAGTTCTGGATATAGATAGATGGAGGGGTTTCCCTTGAATCAACCCAATCAGTGAACGCGCTAAGCTGGTTGATTAGGCCAATCCGCCGCGAGGTATGAGATGTGACAGGTTTCAATTTCATCGCGGGCCAAACTGCTTTGATGTCAAGCGCAAATCGACATCGGAAGTCAAAGCAAAAACCGCAGGCTGGGGATACCGACATGCCAATTCAAAACAAGCGCGGGGGATGAAATGTACGAGATTGTATAATAGAGGCATCGACTCAAGAACTCATTCGAATCACCAAAAATGTCCAGGTAAACCCTTTGCGAGGATTTAGGATTTACCTGGACTTGTGAAGATGGTTCTTCGCCGGATGAAGGCCGAACAGAATCCAGATATCGCACCGCAATAATGGAGACACACGATTCGCAAGCCATCTTATGGATGGCGAAGTGTACGCAAATGATGCCAAGCCTGCCATAATTCGTATTTACAGGATACCTGTAATTCATTTAGCCGTAAGTCGTAAATTTACGCCTTCTTATCATTTCCACCAATGATATGCGCTTTTACAAATTTGGTGCCGGGTTTTACGCAACCTCCAAACAGGGTTATCTCCCCTCCTGTCAGTCGACCGACCCTGCCCTCAATATACGCAGAGTGAGTCTTCACCAAGCCATAACTAACTCCGTGTGCAGTTCACGTACTGTGATATTGAAATATGATAATCGCATAGCACCACATTATATTGTAGCCTTGTCTACACAGAGATATATTGAATTCGTTCATTCTGTAATATACGGTAGCCGGGTAACACCGCACTATATTGTCCTTATATTGTAGCCATGTCTACACAGATGTATATTGCATTATTCCATCCATTCCGAAATATATGGTAGCCGGGTAACACCCGATTATATTGTAGCCATGTCTACACAGAAGTATATTGAACTATTATTCCATTCATTCTGAAATATTTGGTAGCGGGGTATTATCACCGCATTATATTGTAGCCATGTCTACACAGAAGTTTATTGCATTATTCCATTCATTCTTCATTGGTAGCCGGTTAATACTGCATACTCCAATCACCTACCACTGGCCTTCAATTATTCCTCGCAACAGAGACTGGAAAAAATATTGAAAACAATAAATTTCTCTGGCAGAGGTTGCCTAAAGGGGGTTCACGGATCGGCACTATTTTTAATAGTGGTCTGGTACCGGCTTCGGCCGCAAGGTGGCGCTAGCGCTCACGACACTTTGGTCTGTTCCGGTTGTCTGCTAAACATGTGCAGGAGGGAAGGCGGGTATTGTATTTCGCCTCGTTTTGTCAGATTTTCTCACTGATGGAGACGTCCTTGGTAGTTTACGTAAGTATAGTCATCAAGTCTAATTTTTACTCGTTTGTACAAGCATAATAAAAGCCGCTTTGTCAACAAATTGGGCAATCGAAGCTTGATTACCACTCCTGCCACTTCATCAGAATGTACCAAACCTCACTCCACCCCAATTGATTATTGAGAACGCAAACTGTCTTCTGAGGCGAGCACATTTCGTCCGTCTGAGCGGGTCACGTGAGTATCGTCGTTCAGGGTCACATCTGTTACAATTTTTTTCAGCAATTACGTAGACTTACTAAGTAAGCGGAACACAATAAAAGTTAGCTATGATATTATCCAATAATAACACAACTGAGCATTTAATGCGGGATATTCTTACATTGACCTTTGGCTGAAGTGACATCATTTACTGTATTTGTACATTTACTACATTTTGAAACACTTTGACACCACATATATGGTAATATCTGAAGCAGTATACTGAGGATAATCATATAGCCAAACTCTGCAATATTCTGCAGCTGATTCTGTACCCCCCATCTTTGGAATCGGTGGAATTTGACATCTAGACTATATAATCCATAAGCGGGGGAGTAATCTGGACACAATTTCGTATATATGTGAACCTAGCTAAATAATATATAGCCCTCACGAGTATGAGGTCTATAGGTCGGCCCCAGTCACCTCCAGCGAGGGTTTTAGATAATTTTATTACGAAACACCCATCTCTGAAACTGCCGTACATCTAATCTCTGTCTCCTCCTGCGCACTATTTTAAAATCTTGCGCACTATTGTGAAATAGTAACGAATATATCGCCGTCTGAATTTTCCAGTCGACAACTTCCACTTTATACGCGCCATGTTCAATTGCAAACGGCCCAGCACACATATACCGTGACGTCACCAACATGGCGCGTAGAGAGTTGAAGTTTTCGACTGGAAAATTCAGACGGCGATATATGCGTCACTATTTCACAATAGTGCGCAAGATTTTAAAATAGTGCGCAGGAGGGGATAGAGATTAATGTACGGCAGTTTCAGAGGTGGGTGATTCGTAATAAAATTATCTAAACCCCTCGCTGGAGGTGACTGGGGCCGACCTGTAGCCCTCATACTCGTGAGGGTTATATATTATTTAGCTAATGTGAACCACGTCCGGTAGGACAATCGAGGTAGATAGTGATCACAGGGGTTTGTAGTTGGTCGCTTATTAGTTATGATATTAATGTTTATATATATACTCTCCTCTTACTCTATTTACAGTAGGAGAGAATATATAAATATTAATATCGTAATTAATAACCGACCAACTACAAACCCCTGTGATAGTGACCTAACCAGGGTTTATCAAGGGAGATAACTCCATGAGTGACAAGTGATTTGCAGAACGCCGAGAGCTTGAATGGAAGTGAATTTTTGTAAGTTTAGCCTGCCAATCGAAGTAAAGAGCCATGGCCCCTTTCCCTGGCTATCGGCCCACAGCTAGGCCCTCTGTAGAAATGTCGTGAAAATGTTATTTTTGGAGCAAAATCCCAGAGTACACACCCTTAAGCTCCAATATTTAAAGAAAACGAGGTAATTTTGTTGCGAGGAAGGATGGAATTGAAAGTTAAAAACGCGTCAAAAGCTCATTTTCAATAAATTGGACGTACTTTACGCCCTTTTGGGTAGAGTTTTGTGAAGTAGGCAGCCAAGAACCAGAACAAAAATCAATTCATTCAAATGATCTTTCCATTCCATACAGTTTAACCATCAATATTTTTTGGTTCTGACTTGCCTTAAACACTAAAAAATGAAATTAAAAATTATTTTAATTGTCGCCTTGTTGACACAAATGTGTTTACTAATTAGGAATGCAAAGCTATGGCTATTTGTTAGCTCAATAGGTTAAACGCAGCGTTGAGCCCAGAAATAAACCTTTTTTTCGTCGTTGTGGGTTCGAGCCCCATTTCTGTCCCCCCCCCTTTTTATATTATTTCGGTATTTTTCCATCTAAAATATTATCCAAAAATAGCTTTTACGTGTATATTGCCTCTAATTAATTATAAAAGATAATTCATTTCATGAGTATGGGGGCATTGTATTATTGTATTACACACCGGATGTACCATGAAAATACCGTTAAACGCTTATAAATCCCCGATGGATGCTTGCAGATTACATTTTTCTATATTATGTATGAACTATCAACAAAACGTAGAAGAAATATCTATTCAGTTCCGATGTTTTCATATTTCTGTATGCACGCTAAAAATGTTGTCCGACTGAGCTCTGCCTATTAAGACGAGGAGAAAATCAGGCCAAGCCAGTAAAAGTACTGTTGAGCAGCACACTTACTACAGAAACAAGGGACTAAACAGATACAAATACTCCGCTCTCTGCAGTGATAGCACACTTACTACAGAAACAAGGGACCAAACAGATACAAATACTCCGCTCTCTGCAGTGATAGCACACTTACTACAGAAACAAGGGACCAAACAGATACAAATACCCCGCTCTCTGCAGTGATAGCACACTTACTACAGAAACAAGGGACCAAACAGATACAAATACTCCGCTCTCTGCAGTGATAGCACACTTGCTACAGAAACAAGGGACCAAACAGATACAACTACTCCGCTCTCTGCAGTGATAGCACACTTACTACAGAAACAAGGGACCAAACAGATACAAATACTCCGCTCTCTGCAGTGATAGCACACTTACTACAGAAACAAGGGACCAAACAGATACAAATACTCCGCTCTCTGCAGTGATAGCACACTTACTACAGAAACAAGGGGCCAAACAGATACAAATACTCCGTCTGCAGTGATAGCACACTTACTACAGAAACAAGGGATCAAACAGATACAAATACTCCGCTCTCTGCAGTGATAGCACACTTACTACAGAAACAAGGGATCAAACAGATACAAATACTCCGCTCTCTGCAGTGATAGCACACTTACTACCGAAACAAGGGACCAAACAGATACAAATACTCCGCTCTCTGCAGTGATAGCACACTTACTACAGAAACAAGGGACCAAACAGATACAAATACTCCGCTCTTTGCAGTGATAGCACACTTACTACAGAAACAAGGGACCAAACAGATACAAATACTCCGCTCTCTGCAGTGATAGCACACTTACTACAGAAACAAGGGACTAAACAGATACAAATACTCCGCTCTCTGCAGTGATAGCACACTTACTACAGAAACAAGGGATCAAACAGATACAAATACTCCGCTCTCTGCAGTGATAGCACACTTACTACAGAAACAAGGGATCAAACAGATACAAATACTCCGCTCTCTGCAGTGATAGCACACTTACTACAGAAACAAGGGGCCAAACAGAGACAAATACTCCGCTCTCTGCAGTGATAGCACACTTACTACAGAAACAAGGGATCAAACAGATACAAATACTCCGCTCTCTGCAGTGATAGCACACTTACTACAGAAACAAGGGGCCAAACAGACAAATACTCCGCTCTCTGCAGTGATAGCACACTTACTACAGAAACAAGGGATCAAACAGATACAAATACTCCGCTCTCTGCAGTGATAGCACACTTACTACAGAAACAAGGGACCAAACAGATACAAATACTCCGCTCTCTGCAGTGATAGCACACTTACTACAGAAACAAGGGACCAAACAGATACAAATACTCCGCTCTCTGCAGTGATAGCACACTTACTACAGAAACAAGGGACCAACCAGATACAAATACTCCGCTCTCTGCAGTGATAGCACACTTACTACAGAAACAAGGGACCAAACAGATACAAATACTCCACTCTCTGCAGTGATAGCACACTTACTACAGAAACAAGGGACCAAACAGATACAAATACTCCGCTCTCTGCAGTGATAGCACACTTACTACAGAAACAAGGGACCAAACAGATACAAATACTCCGCTCTCTGCAGTGATAGCACACTTACTACAGAAACAAGGGACCAAACAGATACAAATACTCCGCTCTCTGCAGTGATAGCACACTTACTACAGAAACAAGGGACCAAACAGATACAAATACTCCGCTCTCTGCAGTGATAGCACACTTACTACAGAAACAAGGGACCAAACAGATACAACTACTCCGCTCTCTGCAGTGATAGCACACTTACTACAGAAACAAGGGACCAAACAGATACAAATACTCCGCTCTCTGCAGTGATAGCACACTTACTACAGAAACAAGGGACCAAACAGATACAAATACCCCGCTCTCTGCAGTGATAGCACACTTACTACAGAAACAAGGGACCAAACAGATACAAATACTCCGCTCTCTGCAGTGATAGCACACTTGCTACAGAAACAAGGGACCAAACAGATACAACTACTCCGCTCTCTGCAGTGATAGCACACTTACTACAGAAACAAGGGACCAAACAGATACAAATACTCCGCTCTCTGCAGTGATAGCACACTTACTACAGAAACAAGGGACCAAACAGATACAACTACTCCGCTCTCTGCAGTGATAGCACACTTACTACAGAAACAAGGGACCAAACAGATACAAATACTCCGCTCTCTGCAGTGATAGCACACTTACTACAGAAACAAGGGACCAAACAGATACAACTACTCCGCTCTCTGCAGTGATAGCACACTTACTACAGAAACAAGGGACCAAACAGATACAACTAACGCTCTCTGCAGTGATAGCACACTTACTACAGAAACAAGGGACCAAACAGATACAAATACTCCGCTCTCTGCAGTGATAGCACACTTACTACAGAAACAAGGGACCAAACAGATACAAATACTCCGCTCTCTGCAGTGATAGCACACTTACTACAGAAACAAGGGACCAAACAGATACAAATACTCCGCTCTCTGCAGTGATAGCACACTTACTACAGAAACAAGGGACCAAACAGATACAAATACTCCGCTCTCTGCAGTGATAGCACACTTACTACAGAAACAAGGGACCAAACAGATACAAATACTCCGCTCTCTGCAGTGATAGCACACTTACTACAGAAACAAGGGACCAAACAGATACAAATACTCCGCTCTCTGCAGTGATAGCACACTTACTACAGAAACAAGGGACCAAACAGATACAAATACTCCGCTCTCTGCAGTGATAGCACACTTACTACAGAAACAAGGGACCAAACAGATACAAATACTCCACTCTCTGCAGTGATAGCACACTTACTACAGAAACAAGGGACCAAACAGATACAACTACTCCGCTCTCTGCAGTGATAGCACACTTACCACAGAAACAAGGGACCAAACAGATACAAATACTCCGCTCTCTGCAGTGATAGCACACTTACTATAGAAACAAGGGACCAAACAGATACAAATACTCCGCTCTCTGCAGTGATAGCACACTTACTACAGAAACAAGGGACCAAACAGATACAACTACTCCGCTCTCTGCAGTGATAGCACACTTACTACAGAAACAAGGGACCAAACAGATACAAATACTCCGCTCTCTGCAGTGATACCTTGGGGGAAGTAACAGCAAATACACATCTCAACACTGATTAAACAATGAACTGTCCATGAGTGAATAATAGACTCAGTATCTGCCGCTAGAACATGTTTTTTGCACGTTTTCGCCTCGAAGTATGCAGGGCAGGTACACAAATGAATACAAACTGCTGTTGGATAACCTCGTTGTGCTGACACTTGCATGTTTGATCTGCTTATATTTGATCAAGAACATACCAGAAGATTCTTGTTAATAGCAACTATATGTTACATGTAATTACCACGCAGTTTCACCCCAACAAATAATTTGTTTTGATTGGCCCGAGAAAAATCATTGTGCCAGTGCGCAGTATGTCTGCTTTCTTTGCCGTCCGACTCAACAGTACTGGCCAGCCTACATTCACGAGCAGGCACGTTCACCAGCAGGACCGTATTCAACAGCAGGGCCGGAAAGATCTCCACGATGTATGGACGATAATTCTGCCCAGCTGCTTGCGGCAGTATTAAGCAACAATGTAACAAGATATACTACTAGACTGTTCTATTTCTCTCTGGTGTCATATTCTGCACGCACACCAACCTATACACGAGTGTCCAGCCACCCAGAAATTACAGCACTGTCGTCAATCGTTTTCATTCTTAGCGCCGATTTCTTTTTATTTTTCTTGTTACCATTTGTTCTTTGGTGTTGAATACTTCGCCTGCTGGTGCTTGTCTTATTTCGGGGATGAATTTAATGGGGGGGGGGGGGGGGGTTTATTATAATAAATTTACTGGGAATGTTTATATTAGTTGTCTTTGTTTGGAAGAGGATGGGGGGGGGGTATATATATTTCTTTTCTTTTAGCATTCCGCAAATAGATGAAATATGACATGTAAGGTGTTAGCCATTTCATGTACATCTCTTGTATATACATAATTTTTGCCACCCAGCTGGGCCTACGTGGGCATTGTAAAGGTAGTATTATAAAATCGTAGCCAGAACAACGAATGGTTGGTTCCAGGGCTTAAAAAAAAAAAAAAAAAAAAAAAACAATTCAGAAAAAAATTAGAAAGTGTTGTTTCACCACTTTTAAGTGTTAAATGCAACATATTAAGCTGTTGCATCCAAATGCTTTCTCTCCTTCAACCCTCTAGATGTTAAATGTAACATTTGTGTTTTAAGAGTGTACGTGTTATTCAGACTTGTGCTATAGATTCAGTTAAAAACATTTCTAATTGTCAAATTTCAATTAAGAAGGTAATCTTAAACGATGCTCACAAAGGCTTTCAATTTTGAAATAATTTCCAGCTATCCAGTTCTGCAAATAATTTATTGATGATATTATATCTTACCATATTTCATATCTAGTTAATGCGAAATAACTTTCTATCTGCCTGGATATTTTGAAAAAAATTCTGGTCCTAAGTTTGTCACAAGTATAAGATACTGCGAATTGACAATGTTCACAACGTGTTTTGGAAATTGCGATTCAGATGTCGATTGCACAGTAATAGTATCAAAAAAGCCGGAATTGAATACGTGTGTAGTTTCCTCCGCCATTATTTTTTAAATTCGATATATTTGAACGTTTAAAAAAAAAAACAAGAAACAACACGTTTTTCAACGCAGGATAGGCTAAATAATATTCCTTGGTCGTAAGATTATGGTTATAATAAGGATATTCGAAACTGGATTTTTGATTGGAAAACAAATGGTTGATTATAGGCCGGTTGGGGGGGGGGGTCAATATGGTCCCCTATCAAACTTTGTGTCCTAGCTATTTCCGCCAAATACTTGAGAGCTGACACTCCATGACTTTGTAGCATACCATATTAAGGTCATTTTGGTCCTATTTGCATGACCCTCCGAGCAGAGGATCATGGGTAAATTCAAAATTGTGACCGTGTGGGGTGACAGGGAAGTGATGTTTTCGTCATTTTTGTTCAAAAGTTTTGCTTTTCTGTGAGGAAAAGTGAGCAAAAACGATTTTATTTCACATCTATCATATGACTATTAGTTACTAATTTATCTTGCAGCTTTTGGCGAGAAATGGCAAAGATAAAATAAATCGGAAAATCTGACAGAAAAATCGACAAAAAAATGAAAATGACGTCACTGAGATGTCATCACATCGGCCATCTTGGATATTTTTGCATCTCTGATAGAGCTTGACCCAAGCGTATAGTGTGGTAAGTTTCAGCCCCTAGCTCAAGGGGTAAGGAAAATATTTAAGAGAGCAGGGAGTCGGATCCCCTCCCCTCCCCAAGGCATTGACAGGTCCCCAAATCCCAAGGCCAGATAGGGTTAATAGACCATTTGCCAGTTCTACTATCGTTACAGAGCAATGCCGGGTATATTCATTGTGTAGCAGATATGTACAAAATGTACAAGCGACTGTTTCACACCCTTTTCCAAATTTCGAAATAAATATAATATATAGTTCTCCTCGTACCCCGTTTTCTTTATAATACAGACTGCAAAATATACTTTTCATTCGTTCTTTAATTTAACTGTGTGCCTTTTGACAACATACCCGACATTTAATCCCGAATTTGTACGAGTACTTTATCTGCAGCACCCATACCTCGTCCTCCGCGAGAGCCTTTGAAATACGCAATCCTTTTTCTATTTTTGAAAAGAGATTCCTCTTTCAATCATATCGTATGTTTCAACGAACTAGGATGCAAATTGAATTTATCTGAAATTTTGATGCATGCGACTTATGTAAATAAAGTTTTATCACATGAGAAAAAAAAACCCGTACATAATTATATAACATTGTTACCGGTCATATATTTGAAAAAAAGCAAAAACATTATTACCCTACCCATACTGTATGTATATCTTTCACTTCAGTATAAATAAAATGTACATGAAGGTCATTCGAAATGGTTATTAATCCACGAAAAAAGGCTGAATTAATAGCGCGATCAGGGGCATTTCTCTATCATTTCAATATACAATTCAAGGTAAACATTCACGGGGGGGGGGGGACCCATCCATGCACTATCCCCTCAATATAAGATGAACATTCACCAGGAAGACCCATCCCCTATGCTCTCAATTTACCTATAAGGTGAACATTCAACAGGAGGACCGTTACCCACCACCTTAGTATACACATCAGGTTGTGAAATGTCGATTCTGGACCACCATATAAAATGTATCAATTCTGACTTTCAATTTACCAATTGAGTTATGGAATAACGCTGAAATAGTATGGGACCATGATAGTGCAACACTACCCAGTGACTGTACATGTATAGGACATTTTGCTGAGGCTATATACTGAATCTTGCATTTGTTAAGGAGCCACAAAGGGCTATTGCAAGTTTATGGCGCCACATAAGGCTAACTGTATAAATAAGGAGCCAAAAGTGAAGTTGTCAGTGATACATATTAAAGAACCACTATACCGCATTGATGTGTTGCCTTGGTAACTATATTCATTGACGTTTAAAGGCTACGACAGTTGAAAACTGCAATCACTATGAACTCTGACAGGGAAGCCAGTAACATTCATTCTATGCAGGTTGAAGATATGACGGATGCTTATCGAGGTTCTCCTAGCGAAATGATTACAGATGAGGCCATGCCCGAAAGTCGGTCCAGAAAATTAACTGAAAAGGGGCTGCAGTACACTGTAGAAAATAAGGTGAAAACACTGGACAGTATTTTTAGACGGCTGAAATTAAAATCTTCAAAACTGACAGATTTGATGGATTTGAATGCAGGATTTCTAAATGTGCATCCGGTATATTCTGATTGGCTGCAGGACTATGAAGAATTTCTCTGTGTTCGTGATGATATTTCTGGGCTAACACATGATTTTGAAGTGGAAGAGCACATAGAAGATCTGGACATGTATTTGAGAACCATTAAAGCCTCAGTGGAACAATGGTTTGTTGATTATCGAACAAAACGAGATCTAAGGTCTATTGATGATGTTAAGCCAGGTGACAGCGCTTCACAAGTTACTAATCAAGGCATGTCTAGAAGATCCCGAGTTAGCCATGCGCCATCCTTCGCAAGTTCGCTTGCATCGGCTCGATTGAAGGAAGAGAAAAAGAGAGCAGAACTCGTCGCTAGGGCTACAGCACTGAAGAAGAAACAACAGCTGGAACTGGCTAATTTCAGGTTAAGGTTACAAGCAGAGGAGCTTGATTTAGATACAGAATTGGCTGTTGTGGACGCTAAAAGTAGAGTTATTGATCAGTTCTGCAAGCTAGAAATGCAACATAGTGAGATTGACAAAACGGTTAAAGGGCTATGTGTTTCTCATGGTATAAAACTGGAAGATTTTAAAGGGTCACGTGTTTCTCGTGACATAAAGGTGGAAGATGTTAAAGGGTCACGTGTTTCTCGTGACCTAAAGGTAGAAGATCTTCAGCTTCCAACTGAATTTGTTCACAATCTTAACAGCACACAGTCAATGCCACACCCTAATACGTAGTCAAACATCCCACATAGTTATGGTTTGAATGTTGACACAAATGTTGATAACCATGTGAATGTTCTAGGTAATCCTACCATGATTATCCCCCCTTGCCATGATTCTAAGCAAACCCCAGGTGTAAACACATATCATTCTGCCACCACCTTTGAGGAGGTTGATGTTACAGGTAATCCAGATGGAGCTGTTTCTCCTTATCATGAGGTTAGTTATGTTCCAGGTGTCAACACTGTTCTGCCCCCTGTCGCTACCTCTGCGGATGTTATTCAGTCAGTGGTCAGGCAGCTAAGAAAGCCGGTGCCTGAGATTAAGAAGTTTTCTGGTGATGTATTAGAGTACAGAAAATTCCTTCGTCAGTTTGAGACAAAGATTGTCCTTAATTCAGAATCATTTGATGAAAAGATGAATTACCTCGAACAATTTACCATCGGCGAAGCCAACAAAATTGTTGCAGGGTATAGTTACCTTGATGCCGAACGAGGTTACAAGGCCGCACGCGCGGAGTTGGAAGAGCGATATGGTCGCGATGATGTGGTAGCCACTGCCTTTGTGCAAAAGGCCATGTCGTGGCCCTCTGTGAAGGCGGACAATGCTAAAGGATTGGACGAATTTGCCATATTTCTCGCGGAATGTGGTAATGCTGTTACATGTATTGAAGCAGTTAGAGTTCTAGAATACCCTGACAATTTGAAGAAGTTGGTGGCCAAGCTTCCTTTCTACTGCCATGATAAGTGGCGGAATATAGTGCAGCAGTGTCGTGCAAAGAGCCAATCTGTCAAGTTTCATCACTTAGTTGACTTTGTCAAAGTAGAAGCCAAGAAGGCTATTGACCCTACCTTCGGGAAAGCAGCCATGACCGCCAATATGGATCAAGGAGTTAAACCTAGTCGTAAGCAAGTGACTCCGTATCGGGGTAAAGCCAGCTTCACCACTAAAACCTCAGAGGTTACAAGTTGTGAGGGCAAGGGAATCAAACAAAGTGAAGCTCCTGAACAAGTTCATGGTGGTTACAATACCAACAGTGAGAGAACTTCTGAAAAGATATCTAACAAACCGTGTGTTTACTGCAACAGTTTGCATCATTTGTTCCATGCCTGTGATAAATTTAAGGCTTTGCCCATTCAGGAGCGGATAGAGTATTTGAAATCCAACGGATACTGTTTCGGGTGCATGAAACAGGGTCATCAGAAGAGACTTTGTCACAACAAAGCAACATGTGCTGTGTGCAAAGGTCGTCATCCTACTTCGTTGCATATTTCGGAGAAGAAGCAGATGGATCCTGAATCAAAATCTTGGTTTCCGAAAGCTAACCATGAGGCATCTGTGAAAGCCTACTCTAACTTCAGCCGGCCAGTTAGTTCCTATACTGGGGCCGGAGATGGGATATGTACAATGGCTGTTGTTCCTGTTCGTGTTCGGATGAGGAATAGCTCACAGAGCTTTCAAACCTATGCTTTCCTGGATCCAGGCAGCAGTGTTTCATTTTGTACAGAAAGTTTGATGCGACAACTTGGAGCTGAGGGTGCTAAATTGAAGATCACCTTGGACACAATGGCAGAACCATATACCATGAACACTTACGCCATCAATGGTCTGGAAATTGGTGATTTGGACTTTGAAAATGTTGTTGTGCTGCCTAAAGTCTACACCAAGGATCGAATACCTGTTCACAAAGACCACATACCTACCAATCAAGATATCTCTAGATGGAAACACTTCCAAGGTATTAACATTCCTGAGCTTGAAGTGGAAGTTGGGCTCTTGGTTGGCAATAACATACCAGATGCCTACACACCGTTGGAGTTGCGCACGGGTTCTCGTGGCAGTCTGTATGCCGTCCGGACTCTCCTAGGATGGGTAGTGTGGAATTTAATCCGTCAGCCAGATCGTCATTTAGATGGTAGCAGCATGTTTCCAGCCAACAGAGCAGATATTTTAGCCATTGAGAAACTGGAAGAGCTTAAACAGCTGGACGTTATGGTGAGAGAATCCATAAACAGGGACTTTTCTGAGTCTGTCATAAACGAAAAGAGAGAGCACTCACAAGAAGACAAAAGGTTCCTTGAAATGGTGAGTGACACAATGAGCTTAGTTGACGGACATTACCAGATGTGTTTGCCATTCCGAAAGGCAGACATTAAGGTGCCTAACAACGTTGAACAAGCGACGCAGCGTCTCAGAAGCCTCAAACGAAAAATGGAAAAGAATCCAGAGTTCCATCGAGACTATGTCGACTTCATGTCCAAAGTTATTGACAAGCAATATGCAGAGAGAGTGCCTGACGACGAGCTGAATAGAGATGATGGGAAAGTATGGTACATACCACACCATGGTGTGTACCACCCACGAAAGCCAGGGAAAATACGTGTTGTATTCGACTGTGCTGCTCAATATTTGGGCATATCGCTCAACAGCTTGCTCCTACAAGGTCCTGACCTAACAAACAGTTTGTTAGCTGTACTTTTTAGATTCAGACAAGGAAAGGTCGCCGTTATGGGAGACATTGAGTCTATGTACTATCAAGTACGTCTTCCTAAGGACGACTGTGACTGTCTTCGCTTCCTTTGGTGGCCTGGCGGGAAGTTACAGTGCCAGCCTATTGCCTACAGAATGGTCGTACATCTATTCGGAGCGGTGTCGTCCCCTAGTTGCTGTAATGCTGCGTTACGTCGAAATGCTGAGGACAACAGGCAGGAGTTCAGTACAGCAGCTACAGACGCAGTTTTCAAAAGCTTCTATGTAGATGACTGTCTGAAGTCGGTTGACTCCGAAGATGAAGCCATTGATCTAATTCAAGAAGTCTGTGATCTATGCCAAAGAGGTGGCTTCCATCTTATCAAGTGGACAAGCAACAGTCACAAAGTTTTGGAGACTGTTCCTGCTGAGGAACGTGCCAAAGAAGTTAAGCAGATTGACCTACAGATTGATGACTTACCCAATGAACGTGCTTTGGGTGTTCATTGGACTGTTGAGGCAGATTCGTTAGGATTCAGCATTCAGCTTCAAGAACGACCACCAACAAGGCGAGGTATTCTGTCCATAACCAGTTCGATATATGATCCACTTGGATTTTCTGCGCCATTCACGCTCACAGGTAAACAACTACTTCAGGACCTGTGCGGACGAGGGATCAGTTGGGATGAAGAAATCAGTGGTTGTGATCTACGCAATTGGCAGCAATGGTTGATGGAACTTCCGAGGCTTCAGAGTATTTCCCTACCAAGATGCTACAAGCCTGAGTGCTTCGATGATTTGACTCGTTGTGAACTTCACCTTTTCTCTGACGCTAGTGAGAAAGGTTACGGGGTAGTTTCTTACCTTCGGCTGATTGATTGTCAAGACAAGATTCACTGTTCATTCGTTATGGCTAAATCCAGAGTGGCACCACTGAAAAAGACTACCGTTCCTAGACTGGAACTCACTGCAGCTACGGTAGCTGCTAAACTCAGCGTGCTGATCACTAGAGAGCTTGAGTACCCAGTTGACAATGTTACGTTCTGGACAGACAGCATGTCAGTGCTTCGGTACATTCAGAGTGAAACAGGACGTTTCCATACGTTTGTGGCCAACCGTGTTGCTGTCATCCGGGAAATTTCCGAGCCAAAGCAGTGGAATTACGTGGAAACCCAAATCAACCCAGCCGATGCTGCATCGAGAGGGCAGAAGATGGTGGCCTTCTTATCAAATAAACATTGGTTGAACGGCCCTTCTTTCTTGTGGAAACCTGAAATAGAATGGCAGGCTTTGGAAGTAATCTGTGATGGGTTATCGGACAGTGATCCGGAAGTGAGAAAACCTGTGAATGTGACTGTGTCCCAGTCAATAAACGCGACGGATACTCTCTTGAAGCATTACTCTAGGTGGTGGAAGCTCAAGAGAGCTGCAGCATGGATCCTGCTTGCTATCAATAACTTACAGAAATGGGTGACAATCCGGAAGCAGATAGTAGAAGAGACTGCTCAGACAGAGCCGGACACAACTAAGAGGCACGCTTATGTTGAAAAGAGAATGAGAGCTCTCCACATGTCTCATCAGTTACATGCTATGTCCAGGATCAAGTCCTCCTCTCTGTCACTTGACGTGCTCAGAAAATCTGAGAATGCTCTTATACGTTACGAGCAGCATAAGCATTTCTCAGAGGAGATCAAAGTTCTCAGTTACAAAGATGTGTCTATGCAACGGGTGAAGAAGACCAGTCCGATCTACAAGTTAGATCCTGTGATTGTGGATGGTATTCTACGTGTGGGTGGCAGATTGGAACGTGCCGACATTCCGTTCAGTGCTAAGCACCCTGCCCTTTTGGCCAAGGACTCTGCTATTTCTCGGCTCATCCTGGATGATGCCCATAGGTCCGCGGGACATCTGGGAAAGAACTATGTTTTGTCCCGTATCAGAGAGAATTACTGGATTCTAGGAGCGAACAGTTTGATTAAGTCGATGGTAGCCAAGTGTGTTACTTGTCGCAAATATCAGGCCAGAGGTGGAACACAAAAGATGGCTGATCTGCCAGTTGATCGATTAATTACAAGCGTCTAGTCCGTCATTCATAATCCAGCCGTCGTCCATTAGAGAATATCCGCGTCCATAATCCGAAGACCTATTCCATTTCCATATAACAGTATTAGCACCAAATTCAAAAAGACAAAAGTATACATAAACATAGGCTTGTTTCTTGCAAGAGAGAAGCGGTCAACAGTTTTCAATGATGCCGGCAAGACATCATGATGTTCCAAAAATATCAAATCCGTATCGCTGATCAGTATTCTTAATTCATAATATTCGTTGTAAAGTCGTCATCTAAAGAATGATGTATCTCAGTCACGCTTTGATTATGACTGTTCATATGAGTACCATGAGGATCTTGAAGTACATGAGTTCATACGGCCCCTAGCCCCGGGTTAAGCGGAATTAGACACAAGTTACGAAACGTAGCGCCATAGATCTTGCACGCTACGTTCGTATTTTGCTATCAGCATGCGATATCTATCGCCAAATTTGAGAAACTTTGAGTGGAGGCGCTTGGTGGAATAGCCCTGTTTATAAGTTTCTGCAACAATGTTTTGTGACGTTGATTAAAATCATCACATTTAACACAGGATCCAGCAAATGCTACTAAGCGAGATATGTATACGCCATATGCAGGTCCCACTGGAATATTACTATCCAGAAAGGGATAGTTTACGATGTCGAAATTGTAATCATCTCCATAATCAACGAACCTCCATTTTCGCGCGTGGGAATGGACTTTTTTGGTCCTATTGAAGTCAAGAGAGGGCGTTGTACTGTGAAGAGATATGAAGTCGTATTTACCTGTCTCGCTATACGGGCAGTTCATCTGGAAGTGGCGTTCTCGATGGATACAGACTCGTGCATTAACTCCATCAGACGTTTCATCTCTAGAAGAGGTCCAGTCAAACTTATCAGATCTGACAATGGATCTAACCTTGTTGGTAGTAAGCGTGAACTCAGTGACGAAATCAGGCGTTGGAACGAATCGCAAATCGTGTCAACGCTTCAACAAAGGAACATAACCTGGGAATTCAATCCTCCAGCTGGCTCTCACTTTGGTGGAGTATGGGAGCGTATGATTCGGTCCGTGAGAAAGGTGTTATACTCTCTTCTTCAGGAGCAATCTGTTCGGCTTGACGATGAATCTCTTCAGACTCTCTTCTGTGAAGTTGAAGCCATTTTGAACAGTCGACCTCTTACCGAAATGCCTTGCAATCCCAGTGATTTGAGAGCTATAACACCGAATGATCTGTTACTCCTCAACTCTGGTGAGCCTTTGCCTCCTGGCCTCTTCGACAAGAATGACAGTTACGTCCGACGTAGGTGGCGGCACGTCCAATACTTGGCGGACGTGTTCTGGAAGAGGTGGATACGTGAATACTTACCTATGCTCCAACAACGACAAAAGTGGATTCACCCCCATCGGAACCTGGTTGTTGGTGATCTTGTGCTTCTTGTGGACAATACACCTAGATCCTCGTGGTCTCTGGGGAAAGTTCTTGAAGTGTTGAAGGATTCTAAGGGTTTCGTGAGGATGGCTAAAGTCAAAACCCAAACCAATGTTCTGCTGCGTCCTACAGACAAATTGTGTGTTGTTCTAGAGGAAAACTGTGTTTCTACCTAATGGATCTAAACTGTGTTAGGGTTATAGTGAACTGTGCAAGATGACTGTGAGCGTCATATTAAAGTGACAGTTCGATATATATATCGTTTGGCCTGTACGAGTAGTTTTAATTGTGTTTCTTTGTATCATCACAATTAGGGGCCGGAATGTAAAGGCCAAATTCGTTTGTTAGTGTATAGATATGCTGTCTAGCTGTGTAATACTCACGCGTGTCTGTTGAGAATTCGTGTTTCAAGGGAACTTACTCGTGTCGGCAAAAAGCTTCTAAAATGCAGCATGGCGTTACAGAGAAAACGCACGTGTTACTGAGTTGTGAAAAGTTGTGTTGTAAAATGAGATTTCTGCCGTAGAGTTTGTAATGCATGCCTGGTGCCCAAGTCTACTAAACGGTAGGAACGTGGATTATAGTGTATATTCACTTATTGAGTCTTCTATTCATATCTCGATTGAGAATAGACATTTGTTGTTTTGTAACTGGTAACGGAAACTGGGTTATCGGCAACCCCCGTGTCAAATTGAGAGCTGTTAGATTGAAACCTGTTCATACTAGGTTATTTAATTATTGTTTTGATATGCTGTTACTCTATGTAGTTGCTAATACTATGTATATAAATAGCATAGCATAAGCAGGTCTATAAATGCCTATCACGATGTTTTGTGTAAAGACTAATTTACCACCCCATGCTGACCTATTGAGAAGAGTAACTCATTATAAATATGAATCTAAATCATTGGTGATACAAACATTCTGTTTACGAACATTTTGTTCTGCTTTCAGTCAATCGGTGTAATCGGTGTATTTGGTGTATCGATGTTGGATAGCGTGTACAGTCTGATGGTGCAAGAGTTATGGAATAATGCTGAGATAGTATGGGACCATGATAGTGCAACACTACCAAGTGACTGTACATGTATAGGACATTTTGCTGAGGCTATATACTGAATCTTGCATTTGTTATGGAGCCACAAAGGGCTATTGCAAGTCTATGGAGCCACATAAGGCTAACTGTATAAATAAGGAGCCAAAAGTGAAGTTGTCAGTGATACATATTAAAGAACCACTATACCGCATTGATGTGTTGCCTTGGTAACTATATCCTTTATGAACTTTATAGCTGTTTATTAACTCATGAACAACGGTTTAATTCATCAATTTCTTCACATTTTTCTTCCGTCGTGAAAATTTTTCTCACCTGAAAGGAATGTATTTAAAGTAAACTAAAGTCTGTCCATTTTATTTAGTCGTCTACTTTGGAGCTTGTCAAAAATCAATAGTTAACCCTGAAACAATTTTCTTTTTTGCAGCGTGTATAACAAACGGAACTCTACAAAATTACTATCATTTCTCTGGGATATCGATAATATATCACGCTTCAACCAACTTTTTCATTCTCTCCATATAAAACGCCAGTACAGTTGTTTATGTGCCGGGTCTCAATTACATAGAGAGACGTAATAATGTATTCATGCTCACTGGCAGAAAGGTCATTGATGTCGAATACAGTAATAACAGGCGGTCCTTCGGAGTGTCGCTTATATCCCATGCCCAGTGAAATTGCCAAATTATAAACCACGCACGCCTCTATGACCGTACACGGCATTGTTGACCTTTGTACTAGACAACACGAATACATTATGACGTCTCCCTATGTAATTGAGTCCCGGTACATAAAACAACTGTACTGAAGTTTTATATGGAGAGAATTACAAAGTTATTTCAAGCGTGATATCACGGAGAAATGGTATTCATTTTGTAGAGTTCTGTTTGTTCTACACGATGCGAAAAAGAAAATGTATGCAGAGTTAACTGCTGATTATTGGCAAGCTTCAAAGTAGACGACTAATTAAAGTGGACAGACTATAATAATTTCTTGTGCTTGGTATGTGAGCTCTCGGCTCTTGTTTCAAGGTTACCTAGTTACCAAGAGTTAATAAGCTAATAATAAGTTAATAATCATTCAATATAAGATATGATAAATGGTGCATAAACCCCTTTTAGTTCATCATTCAATATAAGATAAATGTTACATTTTTACCTGCGGCACGCAGGTCTACGGGAGGCTCGCGTTGTTGTTACCTGCGGCACGCAGGTCTACGGGAGGCTCGCGTTGTTGTTGTTGTTCTTCTTGTTCTTGTGACTTTTTGAAATGCGCATGCGCTAAGAGAGTGTGATCTCTGCCACACTTTTCTTCTCAACCTCCGATCTCACATGACAACACTGTCTTCAACCGCGTTTGAATTCATTTGCAACTATATTCGGTGGAATCAATTATTGCTTCGTTAATTTCCGGATTGGATTTATTATACATGAGAATAATGTGAACGTCAAAGGACCTACGAAGTAGGGTAGGCATTAGGACTTCGACACGCATTGAACTCTTGGACCCCCAGTTGAAATCCTGCCAATATTAAGATGGGCATGGCCCAAGTTAGAATCACCAGTGATTTTAATCAAAATCACCAGAAATTTTCATCAAAAGTAGGTCAGCTCGAAACATGCTGGCAACAGTCCCCTAATGCACCTTCATGCCCAGTGTGAATAACGTCACAGGACATAAGAAGTAGGGTAGGCATTAGGACTTCGACGCACGCTGAACTCTTGGACCCCAGTTGAAATCCTGCCTATATTAAGAAGGGCACGGCTCAAGTTAGATTCATCAGTGATTTTAATCAAAAATCACCAGAAATTTTCATCGAAAGTAGGTCAGCTCGAAACATGCTGGCAACAGTCCCCTAATGCACCTTCATGCCAAAAATCAAGGTTCTAATATCAACGGTAACACTCAGATGTAACATATCTCTCAGATATAACATATATATATAATATTCATGTCACTGTTCCATTGTTTCTCTTGATGTATTCCTCTTAAAATTGTGTACTCTGCCTGGTGTTGGTACAATAAAATCTTGAATCTTGAATGCTTATTTTGCCGACGAAAGGATTCAGATGGACTCACTCATTACCGGGCAATTTCAAATGGTAGCCCACTTCGAAGTCCACCTCACAGTCGTGCAGTTATATTGTGCACTTTCGGTTACAAGCATGACATTTGGCAAATAGCTATTTTGAATGATTCTCTTTCGGAACACAGCCTCTCTATCCTCATTCTCGCAAGCCAGTGCCTTGATTCGCTGGTATTGATGTTCCCGTCCTCTTCCGCACTCAGAATCCCTTTAGAATAGCATTAATCACTTCCGTAAATCCAATACTTATCTGTATCAGCAGACAATGCGCAGAAACATATTGCATTTGACATCATTCTCTCAAGTCGGAGCCCATTTCTGCTAGAATTTACTGGTTCTATACAAAATTTACGTTACTTTGTCAATCAGTTTTACGTATGGAATTACGTCATATATGGCAGATACTGGCCATAATAACGATCTAGTTGACTTCGTGGCCAAAAGTTAGAGCCTTTGTTTTCCTGGAGGGGTTTTTGAGTTTGATTCTGATACTTAGATACCTTTCGCATTGACTTTAACTTGGCAGTCATTTTCGCGAATGCAACAATTTGATGTATCAAAAGATAATAACAAGAATTCAACATCATTCTCTTACACACATACCTTGTTTAGAGAACTAGCCCCGAAACTTCGCACTTGAATCACCTTCGGAATGACTTAGTGACAAACATATTCGCGAATTGTGTATAGGAAGATATCCATAGATACGGACTAGAAATGTTTCTTGTTTGCAGAATTTGATTTTAAAGAAAAGAAATTAATAAAATTAGCAAACTTCGAAAAGGCTTGGCCGAACATGTCAGATGAGATGATATTTCCTAAGAATGAAATAGTTAATCATTTATATAGAAGAAGCAAACCATGTCTTGGTATTGACTTGCTGCGTGGAAAAGAGTGGCAAGGAATTTAGTTCGCAGATGATAACTAACGTAAATGCAGAAACGTAATTAATTATTTTAATCGAATATCAAGACTGTAACAGGCCTCAATTTGAATAGTGAAAAAGTGTTATTATGCCTCTTGGACAGTTCGATAAAGCCTTAAATCCCATTCCGTAGTTTCACAGATCGAAGTGATAGACCGGATACTAAATTTATTGAAAAGTAACTTTGAAGGAAATATAAATTTTCCATTTTGATCTGCAAATTAAGGGAGAAGGGAGACTGAAGAGCGCAGATTTTCGCGCTATGACTAAATCCTCGAAATTTGTTTGAATTCACAAATATTTGGAAGCCTCTTTGATTTGCAAAAACTAACGATTGAACCGAATGTTTTGGAACTTGGCATACACGATACTTGTATCAAAACATTGCCAAAGTGATCATGGTGAATTCGTCTGTCAATTCAGTATAGACGGCACGGCCGAGTCAAAATCGTCGGCTTTTGAATGGGGAAAGTGAATATATATATATGGTATCAGAACAATTACGCAATCCCTACAATTGTGGGTTGCAAGTTGAAAATTACTTCCCTTGGCATAAAAACACTGGCAGATGGCGCTTTTTTCTACAATTACCACTACCTCCGCTGATACGTCTTTCACTGTATTATTGCCACTGCCGCAGGTTTTGACTACAATGTAGTCATTTCTCACTTGTTGTTCTTGTTCTTGTTCTTGTTCTTGTGACTTTTTGAAATGCGCATGCGCTAAGAGAGTGTGATCTCTGCCACACTTTTCTTTTCAACCTCCGATCTCACATGACAATACTGTCTTCAAGCGCGTTTGAATTCATTTGCAACTATATTCGGTGGAATGAATTATTGCTTCGTTAATTATTATATATGAGAATAGTGTGAATAACGTCAAAGAACCTACGAAGTAGGGTAGGCATTAGGACTACGACACGCACTGAATTATTGAACCCCCAGTTGAAATCCTGCCAATATTAAGATGGGCACGGCCCGAGTTAGAATCACCAGTGATTTTGATCAAAAATCACCAGAAATTTTCATCAAAAGTAGTTCCACTCGAAACATGCTGGCAACAGTCCCCTAATGCACCTTCATGCCCAGTGTGAATAACGTCAGAGGACCTACGAAGTAGGGTAGGCATTAGGACTCCGACACGCACTGAACGCTTGAACCCCCAGTTGAAATCCTGCCAATATTAAGATGGGCACGGCCCAAGTTAGAATCACCAGTGATTTTAATCAAAAATCACCAGAAATTTTCATCAAAAGTAGGTCCACTCGAAACATGCTGGCAACAGTCCCCTGATGCACTTTAATGCCAAAAATCAAGGTTCTAATATCAACAGTAACACTCAAATATAACATATCTCTCAGATATAACATATATATAAATATTAATATTCATGTCACTGTTCCATTGTTTCTCTAGTTGTATTCCTCTTAAAATTTTGTACTCTGTCTTTGACTGGTGTTTGTACAATAAAATCTTGAATCTTGAATGATTATTTTGCCGACGAAAGGATTCAGATGGACTCACTCATTACCGGACAATTTCAAATGGTAGCCCACTTCGAAGAGACAGAAATGACTATGTAGTATTTAATGAGTTGGACACCCCTGTGCGCGAACAATACCTCGCAGTCGTGCAGTTATATTGTGCACTTTCGGTTGCATGACATTCGGCAAATAGCTATTTTGAATGATTCTCTTTCAGAACACAGCCTCTCTATCCTCATTCTCGCAAGCCAGGGCCTTGATTCGCTGGTATTGATGTTCCCGTCCTCTTCCGCACTCAGAATCCCTTTAGAATAGCATTAATCACTTCCGTAAATTCAATACTTATGCGTATCAGCAGACAATGCGCAGAAACATATTGCATTTGACATCATTCTCTCAAGTCAGAGCCCATTTCTGCTAGAATTTACTGGTTCTATACAAAATTTACGTTACTTTGTCAGTTTTACGAATGGAAGGACGTCATTTATTAGCAGATGCTGACCATAAAAGCGATATATTTGTCCTCGTTGTCAAAAGCTAGGGCCTTGTTTTCCAGGAGAGGTTTTTTGAGTTTGATTTTGATACTTAGATACCTTTCATATTGACGTTAACTTGGCAGTCATTTTCGTGAATGCAATAATTTGATGTACCAAAAGATTCGACATCATTCTCTTACACACATACCTTGTTTAGTGAACTAGCCCTGACATTTTCCACTTAAATTACCTTCGAAAAGGCAAGGTCGAACTTGTCAGATGAGATGATATTTTCTAAGAATGAAATAGTTAATGTCTTGGTATTGACTCGCTGCATGGAATATAGTGTCAAGGTATTTAGATTGCAGGTGACACGCAAATACAGAAACTTAATTAATTAGTCTAATTGAATATCAAGACTGTCACAGGCCTTAATTTAATAGTGAAAAGTGTCATTATGCCTCTTGGACAGTTTGATAAAGCCTTCAACCCCATTCCATAGTTTCACAGATCAGAGTGATAGACCTTATACTAAATTCATTGAAAATTAAGGAAATATAAACTTTCCATTATGCTCGGCAAGGTAAGTGACAAGGGAGACTGAAGAGCGTAGATTTTTGCGCTATGACTAAACCCTTGAAATTTATTTGGATTCCAAATATTTGAAAGCCTTTTTGATTTGCAAAAATCAACGGCTGAACCGAATGTTTTGAAATTTGGCATACACGATACTTATACCAAGACATTGCCAAACCGATAATTGTGACTTCGTCTGTCAATTCAGTATAGACGGCATGGACCAGTCAAAATCGTTGGATTTTGAACGGGGAAAGTGAATATATATATATATATGGTATCAGACCTATTACGCAATTCCTACAATTGTGAGTTAGAAGCTGAAAATTACTTCCCTGGGCATGAAAACACTGGCAGATGTTGTTTTTCTACCATTACCACTACCTCCGCTGATATGCCTTTCACTGTTTTATTGCCACTGCCGCAGGTTTTGACTACAATGTAGTCATTTCTCACTTGTTATATACACAAAATCTTAGACCTTTCTCTGGATTGCTGGCTACCAATTGGGACCAAGGCCATTAAGCAACCTTGAGCAGTGTAATTCAAGATGCATGAGCGTATATTTAAGACCCTTTGTCTCTTGTTTTTGATAGAATTGTTTGAATTTTTCCTTAACAATATTTATCATATCTGTTCTCGTACGGATACGCCTATGTGCAGAAATTATCAAAAGATAGCCATTCTAAAGCGCACACCCTCTCATTTATCAAACGTTGTATTAGCGACGATGTGAAGGATATATTCACCGCTGTTTTGTATTAGAAGGAAAACACTGATAGCCGAGATGGAAGACCGTGTCTGAACATACATGTATACCTCTACCAGAATAGTCATGGCTTTCACTCACGTCCACTCTACTACAAGATAGACGATTGTAAAATTGACATGGTCATCTACCCATATCTGAGCAATATTCAAGCATACGGCGCACACATATCTCGCATGGTAGAATTTACTAAATCATGTGCAGATCACGTGACAACTTCAATTTACGCCACAGAATATTATTGCAGAAACTTGTCAAACAAGGATTTACCTCCAAACTTGTCAAACAAGGATTTACCTCCAAACTTGTCAAACAAGGATTTACTTCCAAACTTGTCAAACAACGATTTACCTCCAAACTTGTCAAACAAGGATTTACTTCCAAACTTGTCAAACAACGATTTACCTCCAAACTTGTCAAACAAGGATTTACTTCCAAACTTGTCAAACAACGATTTACCTCCAAACTTGTCAAACAAGGATTTACCTCCAAACGCCTCCGTTCAAAGTTTCTTAAGTTCTGTGATAAATATCTTATAGTAATGTACGACAATAGCGTGCAAGCTCTCTGACTGTACGTTTCGTATTTGTGTCTAATTTCGCTTAACCCAAGGCTAGGGGCTGATTAAATAGCATGTGATTTATCTCACCATTGTATTCAAAGGAATACGCACAATGGAAGCATGACGGAGATACATACTCTGGAAAACAAGTTGAAAATTCACACTTGGAAAGAAGAATATGGTCAATGATTCGGAGTTTGTGTAAAGAACATCGTCATATCGCACTGAAATTATTGAAAATTGTAGTTTACATCGGCTCCCTAAATAGTTTTACTTACACATTTGTTCTGACCCCATGCTCTAGGGTATTGAGAGAACACTGTACCCCTGGGTCAAGCTCTATTAGAAAATGTACAAAAAAAACAAGGTGGCCGCCCTGATGAGGTCTTGTGATTTTGTGCTTGATCGCATAATAATAGAGGATCATTTTATTTCACGTCAAACTATACTAATATGTCATGCAGTTTTTGCGAAGACATAGACAAAAGTTCGTAAAATCTGAGCGAAAATTCATCGAAAATGCCGTTTCTGAAAATGACGTCACTGTGACGTGATCAAAGCGGCCAGCGTGGACTTGTTACATTTTCTAGTAGAGCTTGACCCAACGGTAGAGTGGGGTAAGTTGCAGCCCTCTAGCTGGAGAGGTAAAAAAATATTTATGGGATGCCAAAATGCCTCCCCCCTCCCAGACCTGGACAGGCCCAAAGAGCCCAGGCCAGAATAGTCTTATGCATGGTAAATTAGTAAGTAATAATCTGAGACGGAGTAAGGTAGATCTTTTCCCAATTCTATCCACAACGAAAATATCACTACCGCCTCCTGGCCACCATGTCGAATTATGATTCTCTGTTCAGGGTTTATGCAAACAGGCTCAAAATGACCACAATATGATAAGTTGCAAACTCGTGGAGTGTCAGATCTCAGTTGTGTGTCGTTCCGGTGGTAAGCTACATAGGTTTGTAGAGACAGAGCATAATCACCCCCGGGGCCGAGTAGGGTTCGGAAAGATGGAGTTATATTGCATGGGTTCATTGGTGATACCTTATACTTATTTACTGAAGAAGCCACTGTTCTCTAACTCTCATTTATCATCTACTAGTCAGTTATGTTTTTGATCTTGGTACGTATGCCATACAAGTAAACGGACTGATGATCAGTATTGGATATATTGATAGGGCAGTAGTACCTATATGTTTTACTATATTGCAGGAAATGTTACCTTGACCTCAGGTGAGCCACAACATTTAGCTGCTGGCGGATCTTATCAAGTTCAAGTGAGAGACTCCGAAAGAGTTCACATCGGGCCAATCACCCATCACCATTATCACCAACATGGAATGGATACCAAACGACAAAACGTGACCACGGGATCGCACGCAGGTAATGCTATTTGAGATTTAATGCACAATTAGGCGATAGTGCGTCCAAGATTATAGAAACTGTTCAGAGATTCCCCGGATTTTCATTTTATCGCTTTTCGGTGGAATGCTGCATCCGAATTGGGATGTTCTGATCAGTTTCATCTTTCTGTTATTCAACTGAAAACGTCATACACACATATGCGACATAGCCGGCATTTTAACTGTATCCATGCATGGTGCTTTGCGCCAAGGATTATGGAAGCTGGAACAATGTGAAAAATATGTAGTTTGATATACAGTTGATAACAATGTCTCGTTTAAGTGAAAAATAAGCAAAATCTATTACCAGATTTTTTATAACAAACAATGAATAAAAGATGGACCGATGATGGCCACCACTTTCTAGATTCCTGCATCCAGACTTTACCGATATTGTTTGGGATGGCTATAGAACACTTTCGCAGAGGTGTAAGTTATGTTATGTTAACACACTTTGCACATGTGTTCACTTGAAGTTGTGTTATCTTAGTACATTTCAGACGGAAGCGTGTTTCCCCAAATTTGAGTTCAGATTGACATTTTGTCCTTCGTCTCAAAAATTTGCACACCTACAAACAGTCTCAAGACATCTGGGTTATAGCATTCGTGATGAAAAACGCCGATTTTGAACCATCATTACCTCACTTTGACATTTTACAGTTTGACCTCTGACTGACCTTTTGAATTATTTTCCAATCTGTCAAGCGGTTTATTATTAACTCCAGGATGTATGGAGATAAATTATCGCAGTGTTGGAAAACCTCAAAATCGCCCTGGCGTATGGGTTGAACCACCTGATTTCCACAAGCTGAAGGGTTTTGGGCTCATCGGGCTCATGTTTATAAACGAAATAAAATACCTTCCTATCCCGTTTTCCTGTGGCTAAAATTGTCACCTTTCTTAAAAGCCAAGTACAATGGATTACGCCATGATGGTGACCGTATAGTTAATTTTGGGGCATCAGACAAGGTGATCGGTCCAACTGGTTGCATTATACCATGGGCTTATGACAGCTAGGTCATACCGGGCTGCTGTCAAAATGCCCCCCTGTGCACTTGCTTAGGCATTGTAGCGAAAGTATTTATTTTGAACCTTAATCAGGATTATCATCCACTTCATATTTCGGACGCCATGCTGCTTTTTCCTCTTCGAAAGTACGGAAGGAAGACATGTTAACATGAGCTACTATTAGACATTCAGGTTGACAAGCCAGAAACAAGATTTAGTCACTAAAACAAGATCGTTTAATCCACCAGATATGCTGGAATCCAGGCTGTTAACCCTACTTGGCCTGGGGGGGGGGGGGGCAAAATGCCTCCCCCCCACCAAACTTTCTGCGCTATCTCCGGAACGACAAAAACCGGAGAGCTGAACCTCCGTGACTTTATAGTTTATCATATTGGGGTCATTTTGAGCCTATTTGCATAACACCCCGAGCAGAGGATCATGGGTAAATTCAAGATGGCGTCCAGGTGGGGTACCAGAAAAGTGATGTTTTTGTCATATTTCTTCAAAAATTCTGCTTTTCCGCGATGAAAAGTGAGCAAAAACTATTTTATTTCACATCACATTAATATTTACTAATTTATCATGCAGTTTTTCGGACCGGAGAAATTGCATAAATAAAAAAATTGGAAAATCTGACCGAAAAATCAACGAAAAATGCCGTTTTTGAAAATGAAGTCACTGTGACGTCATCAAAGCGGCCATCTTGGATTTTTTTACATTTTCTGGTAGAGCTTGACCCAAGGGTATAGTGTGGTAAGTTTCAGCTCCCTAGCTCAAGGGATAAGAAAAATAATTATGGGGGGCCATTTCGCCCCCAGGCCTGGACAGGTCCCAAAAAGCCCAGGCCAGATAGGGTTAAGGGAATGGTGAAACACGATGTTCGGTTAATACATATCCCCCACACGAAACATAAAGAACATAGTCTTACTCACGTTAAATTTTTCTTGAATGTTGAGCAAAAACAAAAGAGTTAGTCTTGTCGAATGTGCACATAGACGTTTGGATGCTGCAAACATTGTGTTCTCATTACCGTGGTCCATGACATTCACAGCAAACCATGGCATTCACAACATTCACAGCAAACCATGACATACACAGCAAAACAGGACATTCACAGCAAACCATGACATCCACAGCAAACCATGACATTCACAGCAAACCATGACATTCACAGCAAACCATGGTATTCACAGCAAACCATGACATTCACAGCAAACCATGACATTCACAGCAAACCATGACATTCACAGCAAAACAGGACATTCACAGCAAACCATGACATTCACAGCAAAACAGGACATTCACAGCAAACCATGACATCCACAGCAAACCATGACATTCACAGCAAACCATGACATTCACAGCAAACCAGGACATTCGCAGCAAAGCATGGCATTCACAGCAAACCATGACATTCATAGCAAAGCATGGCATTCACAGCAAAGCATGGCATTCACAGCAAACCATGGCATTCACAGCAACCATGGCATTCACAGCAAACCATGACATTCACAGCAAACCATGGCATTCACGACATTCGCAGCAAACCATGGCGCGAAAATTAGGAAGATCCACCACAGTGGTCAATCAATTATTTAACCTATCTGGCCTGGGCTTTTTGGGACCTGCCCAGGCCTAGGCGTTTTGGCCGAAATTTAAGATGAAACATAAGGTAAACAAATAAAATACTGAAAAATCCAAACATTTCACTCTGGTGTCATTTGTCGTGTTTACACTGAAACCAACCATTTGGGTGTCTCACAATTCCGATGTAGCCTCGTATACTTTTCATACGGGTATCAATGATCTAGACTTTAATCGATAATACAACAATGCTTCAACCTTGGAAAATTAGTTCTTGGCAGAAGTCGCTGATGTCGTTGCACACGTGATGACGTTGTGTTCGCAAAACAATTAAGACAGCATGATGATGTGTGATCTCTGAATGAGATGGCATGGATATAAGACAGCATGATGGTGTGTGATCTCTGAATGAGATGGCATGGATATAAGACAGCATGATGATGTGTGATCTCTGAATGAGATGGCATGGATATAAGACAGCATGATGATGTGTGACCTCTGAATGAGATGGCATGGATATAAGACAGCATGATGATGTGTGATCTCTGAATGAGATGGCATGGATATAAGACAGCATGATGGTGTGTGACCTCTGAATGAGATGGCATGGATATAAGACAGCATGATGGTGTGTGATCTCTGAATGAGATGGCATGGATATAAGACAGCATGATGGTGTGTGACCTCTGAATGAGATGGCATGGATATAAGACAGCATGATGATGTGTGACCTCTGAATGAGATGGCATGGATATAAGACAGCATGATGATGTGTGACCTCTGAATGAGATGGCATGGATATAAGACAGCATGATGATGTGTGACCTCTGAATGAGATGGCATGGATATAAGACAGCATGATGATGTGTGACCTCTGAATGAGATGGCATGGATATAAGACAGCATGATGATGTGTGACCTCTGAATGAGATGGCATGGATATAAGACAGCATGATGATGTGTGACCTCTGAATGAGATGGCATGGATATAAGACAGCATGATGATGTGTGACCTCTGAATGAGATGGCATGGATATAAGACAGCATGATGATGTGTGATCTCTGAATGAGATGGCATGGATATAAGACAGCATGATGATGTGTGATCTCTGAATGAGATGGCATGGATATAAGACAGCATGATGATGTGTGATCTCTGAATGAGATGGCATGGATATAAGACAGCATGATGATGTGTGATCTCTGAATGAGATGGCATGGATATAAGACAGCATGATGATGTGTGATCTCTGAATGAGATGGCATGGATATAAGACAGCATGATGATGTGTGATCTCTGAATGAGATGGCATGGATATAAGACAGCATGATGATGTGTGATCTCTGAATGAGATGGCATGGATATAGACAGCATGATGATGTGTGACCTCTGAATGAGATGGCATGGATATAAGACAGCATGATGATGTGTGACCTCTGAATGAGATGGCATGGATATAAGACAGCATGATGATGTGTGACCTCTGAATGAGATGGCATGGATATAAGACAGCATGATGATGTGTGACCTCTGAATGAGATGGCATGGATATAAGACAGCATGATGGTGTGTGACCTCTGAATGAGATGGCATGGATATAAGACAGCATGATGATGTGTGACCTCTGAATGAGATGGCATGGATATAAGACAGCATGATGATGTGTGACCTCTGAATGAGATGGCATGGATATAAGACAGCATGATGTGTGACCTCTGAATGAGATGGCATGGATATAAGACAGCATGATGGTGTGTGACCTCTGAATGAGATGGCATGGATATAAGACAGCATGATGATGTGTGACCTCTGAATGAGATGGCATGGATATAAGACAGCATGATGATGTGTGACCTCTGAATGAGATGGCATGGATATAAGACAGCATGATGATGTGTGACCTCTGAATGAGATGGCATGGATATAAGACAGCATGATGGTGTGTGACCTCTGAATGAGATGGCATGGATATAAGACAGCATGATGATGTGTGACCTCTGAATGAGATGGCATGGATATAAGACAGCATGATGATGTGTGACCTCTGAATGAGATGGCATGGATATAAGACAGCATGATGATGTGTGACCTCTGAATGAGATGGCATGGATATACGTTCACTTCAAAGAAAAAAAACAAACAGAAGTGAGAAACTTTATGTTATAGTGGGAATTTTTTGTACCAATTGGTAATATATGTAAGAGATGGGAAAATTGCCGACGTCTGGCGAATGAAAAGCTATGACTTCACATTCAAACCTCCATTGGAACCTCACATTTACCCTCCAGGTACTAACTAATGAACTCGACACGGATTGCAGGTGCCTGGCATTCGGCGGGATGTTAACAACAGATTTCAAAACTTCGACCGTCTCATTTTGTTATGTTTATAATGATTAGTTTCCAAATTGTAACAGCTTAATATATGTACACGTATGATATACATGTAGGGAGAGTATCACTATGCACACATTACAAAACATGCCTCTGTGTATTTGTAGTTTCCACGCAGCTGCCTGATCCAACCCTAGCCTCGGACATTGTTCGAAAAGTGAAACGTGAGTACACCTGCGAACGGCTGACCAAACATGTTTGTAAAACGTTTTCAGTTATTAATGCATGTAGTATTGGACCCCAAATAACGACCAGCATTGCATGTTTCATTCTCCGTTCTCTCTTGCAGGAAACTAGCCTACTACTGTCCTTTTCAATTTGGTGCTAATACTGTTATATCGAATATGGAATAGGTCTTTGTATGATGGACATTGACATTCTTTAATGGACGACGGCTGAAATATGAATGACGTGCCAGACGCTTGTAATTTCATGATTTCATGTATTATAATCGTACACAAGGAGACTGGTTGAAGCATGTGATCAGGCAATTCTGTACTCTTTTCATTAATTTGGACACTTGGCTCTATATTTAGGACATGGATAAGCTAGACATGAGCACCGTTTTCCAGGGAAATCAAAACAAAATATGAATGTTGTCCCCTACTTTGTTTTGTTTTGGCTCACGCCACAAGTAGTTCAATTTATTACTTGACTGTTTTTTTGTTCGCCCGCATTATCCTGACGGTTTATCCTGAGATTATTAGGAATTATGTTATTCTGGTTAAAACTTTCTGTAAACATCACATTATTAAACATGAATTATTCATAAGTCTGTTGAAAACCATATAAGTAAAAAAAATCAGTCGAACTGTTCGTACCATAAGAATTTCGGAGTAGATAGGGTACAGAAGAAAAATGTTTGTGTATGACCTCAGTATACACGGTTGTGACGGCTTATCCAGAAAAACAATCAGAAAGTTTGTATCTACCTACCGTCTGCAGCAGATAAGTTTATTTTTGGCATCATAGTAATATAATGTGTATTTTATTATGTTTGACCTTCTCACAAATAATGCATTGTCGGGGAAGATAGGAGATTATTAACCCTACTTGACCAGGGGTTTTTTTGTTTTTGGACTGTCCAGAACTGAAAGAGGGGAGGAGCATTTCGGCGCCCTAAATCTTTTTTCTTACCTCTGAACTAGGGGGCTGAGACTTACCACACTATATCCTTGTGTCAAACTGTACCGGAAAATGTGAAAAAAGATGGCCGTTTGGATGACGTCACATTGGCGTCATCTTCAAAACGCATTTTTTAGTCGGTCAGATTTTTCGAATATTGTATTTATGTATTTTCTTAGCAAAAACTGCATGACAATTTAGTAAAGAATAGTCTAATTTAAAATATATTTTGCCCAATTTTTCTAGAAAAAAAACAAGAATTTTGAAGAAAAATGACGAAAATATCACTTCTCTGGTACCCGGTTCCATTTGTTTATGAATAAACAAATCACCAATAATCAACACATAACTCCATATTTGGTAATACTGCTGGGACCGTACGCTCTCTTTATTCTGACAAACACTGGTAGAAGATTACCATTCATTCCGACAATATTATGATACACCGAGGAGGTCAAATGCATATAAACGACATCAAGCACCATCACACGGATAGCGCATATCAGCGCTATATTGAAACAACTCGTTAAACAAATTGTTTTCAGATAAAACTAGAAAATATCCTATACAGAAAAATGCCTGCCGCCGGCCAGGAACAACCCCCCGACCACAATCAGTCATAATAGGGAGGAAACCTGCCCCCAACCCATTGCAGCTTGGCATACTCTATGGGGGTAGAGCGGTTACTAATTTAAGCAATAACATGTACTACAAACACATACTCAATTAGGCAACAAAGTATATAAACGATACTTTAAAACATAATCAAATAAGAAACAATATCCAAAATTTTAATACAGAAAACCTAAACCAACATTTTGTTAAAAAATTTACCAGCACGGTCCCAGTCAGTCGTACTGAATGGAAACTTCATTACAACTCCTTAGTTTAATACATATCCCAGGGCGGAAAACACCGCCTTGTGGTCAAGCCCAATTGTTAAACGAAACAACTGATTACAATAACACATTACACCAACCAGAGAAAGCAATTTCTCTCTAATTCATGCTTCAACCGAGAGAAATAACATTTTTCTGGTACCCACATGGCAGTCATCTCGAAATCACCCATGATCCTCAACATAGTGGTTATTCAAATAGGCCCAAAATGACCCCAATATTATAAACTAAAAAATCGAGGTGGGACAGTTTACATTTTTTGGTCGTTCCGAAGATAGGGGAGAAAGTTTGGTAGAGGGGTCACCCCCCAGGCCTGCTGGGGTTAACACATATGCCTATTCTCAAGGTTCGGCCTGACATTGTGAAGTCACAATATTACTTGTCTTTCCTGAAACAAAGTTTAAAAATTGGATGTTGGATAAGTCTAGTCCAGACTAGTCTTTTGTGTTAAATGCCGTCATTTACATCTGACGACGACACAGCTCACCAATCTCCAATGTACGAGTTGTCACAGCGAAACAGCTCACCAATTACCAGTATACGAGTTGTCAGAGCATTTCCATCATAGCTCTCTAGATTTGTATCTAAAACCGCTTATGCCGGTGCTAGGGGCCGTGTGGTCATATCATCCAAGTTGCCACATGAACAGGTACAATAAAAGCGTACCTGAGATACAACACATATCACGAATCGTTAGATTCTTGGTATGTGCTTTAGAATAGGTTAACCAGAAGACTATTCTGTGAAGTCATGTGACGCAGTCAGTATGTCGGCACCTCTTCCCACTTCCCTTATATGTGTTGTAAAGTACAATTGGTACTCTTATGTGTTATGTTTTATATTTAGAAATATCGGATATCACGAACTCGTCCAGGCAATATTGAAAAAAAAAATTATGAACAAAACGTTTACGGTCATGAAATATATGGGTGGGTTGTGTTACAGGAAACACAAAATGTATTGTGCATGATGCCCTTACCATTTTCTCAAAATTACTGACTGTTAAATTCCATACGTTTGAATTATTTGCAGACGAATCAGACATCTGCCGGGCTCACAGTCAAAGAAAGATTCGGGGACTATATGTGGAGACTACTCCTTGTAAGAGAGCAAAGAAAGCTATTGAACAGAAGAACTCGATCCTTTTGATTGGTACATCGGGAAGTGGCAAATCATTTATTCTTCATCATATGTCTGCTTATCCCTTAGCAGAATATCTCCCCATCTTCTGTACAAGTCCCGGTGATATTAGAACGTACATTGACCGTGTACAGGGTACTGACAAACAACTGTTATTTGTGGTTGATGAACCTTTTGGTACATCATACATAGATCAAAAACTGGCGGATGAATGGATCAGTGCTCATAAGAAGATAGAGATGTACTTGGGTAAACACAAATTTATATTTGCCACCAGGAAGTCGTTGTGGGATGAGTGTAAGGTTCATCTTCAGGAGAGTTTATTCTTCACCGACGTAGTAGAGGTCACCTCTGCCAATTTGACGGTTGAGGACAAACAAATGCTGTTACGGACGTATGTGGGTGAGAGGGGCAAGCTATCAGAGAGACAGATGGAAAGTGTTGTAAACAATGAATACCCAATATCATACAGTCAGTGTTGTAAACTTGTGGGTGATGCTATAGAGAGAGGTCAGACAGGCTCAGCGCTTGTCCAAATATTTCTTAGGCCATTTTCCTATCTTTTTTCTGAGTTGGAGAAAATGGCAGACAAAGAGAAAGAAAAATATGCTATTCTGTGTTTGGTCATGCTTTGTCGTGATAAACTAGAATGTAAACAACTTAGTGGTACATTGTCTGATGTCAAACCTGATGTTAAAAAGAAGATTAATGTTGTTTGTGATGCGTGTAAATGTCCAAGCTTAACATGCGGAGATCTGCAAGCATGTGCGGATAAATTATCTGGGACTTATTTGGAGAAGGTACAAACCAGAGGAGACGAATCGGGTATGTGCGAAGTGTACAAATTCTCACATGACTCTATTCATGAAGCAGTGACGATGCAATATGGACAACTTCATTTCGAACATTGTTTGAAATTTTTTGACAGTGCTGTTGTTTTGAACATAGCGCGTCCGTTCGACTACAAAAAAGAAGAACAGGAAGTTGCCATCAATGCTCCTAAAGAGTACTACTGGAAACTAGCAGAAACCTTAACAACAAAAGTCATCGACGAAAACGGAAGGTGGGGTCTGGGTGGGGTTTTGGAAATCCCGTTTATGAAAGACGAACAATTTCAATCTGCGTGGTTCGATAACCTGGGAAAAAGCTCGCTGAAAGAACTGTCAGCTTTCAGAAGGAGTAAAGGCCGCGATTGGTGGTTTTATGGTGATCGGTGTGTATTATATTATCTGGCCAAGTCTGGGGCAGACAAACTCATATCATTCCTCAGAGAGGACCGCCTTCTTGGTTGTACGTGTCATGACGCGTATCTGCCCTGTGTCTTATGGGGTGCAGTTCACGGAGACCAAGTACACATTCGGAGATCATATCTGATCTCCCACACACTATCCCAAAATGACGTATGTCGAGCTGTAAAGGAGGCGTGCATGTATGACAGCATGAATGTGCTACCAATTCTGTTAGCTGAGATACACGTTGAAGAACACGAGAGGATTACGAGGTCAGGATTGAAAATGGCATGTCAGTATGATTGTGTGAATGTACTGCCCATTCTCTTAGAAGAGATACAGAGCGATCATCGCGAAAAGATGGCAAGGGAAGGATTGGAGACGGCAGGTAGGTATGGAGGGGTTGAATCTGCGAAATATCTACTACAGGCCTGTGCTACTCCATGTAGAGGGCAAAATTGTCCCTGTCTATGGGGACTGAGTGAGGCTTCAGCGTTCGGTCATGCCGATATTGTTAGACTGTGTGTATCTCATGGTTGTCTTAATGTGAACGCAGCCGTCTATCGTAACGGGAATACTAGTCTTCATTATGCTGCGCGTTATGGTCAGGCAGATCTGGTACAGTTTCTCATCTCAAGCGGGGCTCAAGTTAACGTGGAGAATAAATATGGTGTTTCTCCGTTACATCGGTCAGCCTATAATCTCCGTAACGAAGCTGTGAGAGTGTTACTGGAGAATGGAGCGGACATTAATAGTGTAGACCATTGGGGACAGACTCCGCTCCATGTTGTGATGGAAGGACGAGGACGTGGGCCATTATCAGACAAGGAGAGGTCAGACAGACGTAGAGATGTTGTAGAGACGTTATTGTGTCGCGGGTCCGCTGTCACCATGGCGACCGATAAATGGGGGAGAAAAGCTACGGAACTGGCTGAATACAAATGTTACAGAGACATCGTGGCACTGCTTTACAAACATGGACATCAAGTACATGAACATCGATTGACCACAAATGTGGACCGAGAAAGGTTACAACCTAGCGAGACGGACAAGAGGGACATGAGAGAGGCTGGTTATTACTAGAGGGACATGAGAGAGGCTGGATACTGGAGGGGTATGAGAGAGGCTAGTTACTAGAAGGACATGAGAGAGGTTGGCTACTAGAGGGACATGAGAGAGGCTGGATACTAGGACATGAGAGAGGCTGACTACTAGAGGGGCATGAGAGAAGCTGGCTACTAGAGGGATAAGAGAGAGGCTGGCTACTAGAGAGACATGAGAGAGGCTGGCTACTACAGGGACAGGAGAGAGGCTGGCTACCAGAGGGACATGGGAGAGGCTGGCTACTAGAGGGGCATGAGAGAGGCTGGCTACTGGAGGGACACGAGAGAGGCTGGCCACTACATCCTTTGATGCAAATTAAAATGCTACTCAAAACAATTGTATTATCTGATGTGAAACGTTTAGTCTCATCCATAACCCAGGTATTCCTTAAGCAAAGAAATAAAATCTGTAGGACCCTGAGTGAAGACTGGTGTGGATTTATCCAACATGGACACGCACACGCTTATCACTGCTTCACAACGGCAATTCAAGTATTGGCAGGAATTTCAGAAATCTCGCTGAATTGATAACTGCTCTAAGACTCGTGTATGGGAACTGAGTGAGGCCTCAGCCATACATAGACTCGTGTATGGGAACTGAGTGAGGCCTCAACCTTAGTAGATGGATAATCAGCCCACGTGTGAATCGGGAAGACGTATACATGGTCGCTCGTCTTTGGTCATTCATTTTGAACAGTGCAAATGTGATTAAACTTTCAGTAATATACGTAACTCGTCAGAAAAATATAAAATAAATGGACACAAACAATGAATAACCATACTATTTGCATACATATTTTATATTATTACATATACATATTATTACATATTGTATGTATCCCATATCACTGAAGTAGTAGGGAAATTATTTTAAATTCTTGTTTAAAGATTATTAGGCTTATTTCCCACAGTGAATTTTTTTTTTCAATTTACCGTATAAAGCAGAATTTATAATGGAATGAAGTATGACTAAAAACTGTGAGTCACCATACTTCTTCAAAAGCCTGACCAAACTCCATACTGATAAAGCTCCAATTTTGTGAATCGGACTACTTTCCACTCACTTGTGGTGTCTAGAAAAAGCTGATTGTGAGAATAAACTGTTATCCGACTGAAATGTGGTGAGTGTAACAGTGTACATGTTATTTTGGAATGGAATTTGGCTATGATTACTATGCTTCACGGTTTCCAGTTTAAACGTCAATGTTGTTCAACTGACGTCTTCTTCAATAAACGTTAATGTCGAAATGAATCATCTAAACTTGAATGGCGACAATGGCGTAAACACGATAATGCTGTGCTGATTTCAGTCCAAATAAAGTTTATTGAATGCAAAAACAAATGCTTTAAACCTCAGCTTCTGAGATATGTCAAACCACAGTGACATCAAACAGCATCAGATTGACTGGAAAATAAAAGAAATGAACCAGCCTTTAGCAATAATACAAATTTGTTTACCGTACATATTTTATGCAAAACATAATTTTGGACTTCAGAATTGAAACTGTTGCTACACAACACCATGCTGATCAAGAAATCATTGTAGTATCATTTCAAATAATACGGCAAGGTACGAGACAATAGCTGCACAAGGCGAGGTACGAGTCCATCTATGAATAGCATTGAGCTTTAAATTACAACAGGAATTTCGCATATTTTAATATTAATTCTTAGAAGACAAGAATTAAACTCATTCTGCGAAGTATAAGCATTCAACCTAATAAAGAAAATATTTTTACTCATTATTTGTTGAAGACTACGATCACGCAGATTTATGCTTGTAATACACTCTGGCTTACGTATGTCAAATATGAGCAGTTTCACCAGCGACAAATCACAGTACACACAAAGGTAAGTATACAGTCTATAGAAGCTTATCTCGCTTCAGCACAAGAACAAACAATGCATTAACTTGCTTTGGAAATCAAATTTTACACATGCCGTTTAATAAACATCTGCTATCTTCTAAAGAAAGGAAATTATGAAGCCGTAAACAACTCAGATCATGGAGGTCGCCATGTATCGTCTGCCTGACTTCTGGCCGCTTAGTGATATAATAATCGGTAATACAAAGATGCAATAGAGTTATCTCCCCTTTACACCATACCACACCATTACAACACTTCTACCCCGCCTAAACTCAAATGGCCCAAAAGAAGTCCATTCCAACTCTAGAGAACGGTGGTTCATCCGCAATGAGGCGATCCATAGATAGGTTGGCCATCTTCTGCTCTCCCCCAGACGCTTGGTACCTCATGCATGTGACACATAAGGAAATAAAGCTCTTGATGACAGAAGTAACACCAATAATCCAATAACGTTGGCCTTGCAGGAAGAGGGCAGGTTGGTTAGTTTTAAAGATTTTATGTAGGCGACTCAGCTTATTGTCGGGCGTGAAGCCGATCTAGTGAAAGATGGGCAGGTAATAGATTTAGACTTGTCAGAAAGTCCGGAATGCTGTAGTAGACCGCCGATTAGAAGAAATTCTCGGATCATGGAAACTTGAGATAATGGCCCAAGTGGATGCTTGGGAAGATGGAACCACGGCTCAAATGGAGATGCAGAGGCGGGCCAGTTGCATGACAATATTAAGGCATCTGGATAGTAAAATAGACGCCCAAGGTCAACAAATAGACGCTTAGATAGGTCAAGTTGATGGTAAGGTGGAGCAAGTGGGTGTTAGATATCAGGAAGGTTGTTGCATTGGTTAGTGCTGCAAGCAGGAAAGGGTCAGAAATTTCATCACATGCGACATCTAAACAGATAACACCACGCTGGTCAACCTTGACTAGATAATGAAAATGATCTAGAGATTCTACCCCAGCAGTCGCCTATGTATGGTGATACTGCAGCTTCTGACCCCCATGCTTACCAGATTTGAATGGAACGTCAGAATTGGACGCTTGTCTGGCGATACCAGATAACACTAAACATCTAGATAATGTACTCAGTCAGTCACAACCCAGTGGTGAAACTTCCAGTGCCCACTAGATAGGAATGAATTTTTATTACACAATGCTATGGTAGGGGGCAACAATTTCAAGGGGATATAGACATTGGGATACTGGTCGATGTGTCCGCTAAAGATACCGAGCGTGAGGTTGATGTCTCTCCTAGTAGTGGATGGTCGTCCAGATCCAGACTAGCCGAACGGCAGGTATCCCGAGAACGCCACCGTAGCCAAAGTTCTTGGCTTTCCAAGAATTTAGTGTTTACAGGAATCAGAGGGGACTGGGTTCCATTCAGGGTCAAGTTTGAGTTGGAAGCTAAAAGTAGTGAGTGGAACAAAGACAAGTGCCTTAGAAATTACAGGCTGTGAGATTTGCTATTGAAAAGAGTCCGCAATCATCCCGGAAGCCTTGTCTTATGTGAAATCATCACGATATAATCTGAGAGAGTTGGGTTTTGAGACAGTTACATGTAGGACTGTTAATGTGGATTCAGTAGGTGATACTCTTCCTGATGCTTGCATGGCAGCAGGGGAAGGGATGAATAAGAGGACCCCCGCCGTCGGCCATCGTGTCACTTCCGACCAACGGGACTCTGTTACTCGTGCCGCAAACACGACCACCCAAGCTGTTTTTGTCCTGTTAGACGTAGTTTAGATGGGTTGTCTGAATTGATAACTGAACAGTGTGGGGTCGTCCACTGGGGATGGGGCAGGTGTTACTAAATTTACTGCGGCAGTTAGGGATGTTACTCTGTCTCCTTCCCAGGTCTGGGCGATGTCCATTCCAGTTAAGTTTGGGTTTTTGCCGGTGACCAATGTGGTAGGCACGGCCGCCCAAGACACAGTCATGAGTGAAGATTTTTTGCTAGGTTGGGTCTTCAGTGGTTGTCATCTTCCACCAGTCGGTTGACGGGTGCATTTCGAGGAATGACTAGTATGGGGATGCTAGTTCGGAAGGTCCCATTTTCCATCTCCGATTTTCACTACACTGAGAATATAATGGTGGTACCCTTCGTTGACGAGCTGTTGCTATGTTTCGATTTCCTCTCAGTCTATGGATGTTTTGTGGATTTTTGGTGATAAGGTCTTGGTTATTGGGGAAACGAAAGTTCTTGTAGTTTGAATTTTTTTGGAGTGAGGACTTGTTTAATGTGGGCTCCATATAGCTCTGCCAGTGACTGTTCAATGTTAAAGCTAGTTGATGGGACATTGGTGACGTATTTTTTATATGCGTCTAAAGAGATGTAGTATGGTGTGTCAACTTTGTGGGGATATGTTGATGTGTGCCATCACGTATTTGCTGTGGTGGATGTATTGTATGTGGTTTCGATTTTCTATGTGAAATTATCCGAATTGAGAGTTGATTTGATTTTGTTGTACAGGATGTTTTTGGAGCACTGTGGAATTAATAAAACAAAAAAAATGTATAAAATTCTAGATGTGTATTCCAGAACGATTGTTGTTCGAGAAGTGCCGTGTGCGTTGAAGACTCTGCTGTTCGGGAGTTAGCTTGTTGTTTGTGCTGCGGGGTTACACGTGTGGTGTGTTATGGGAGAATGTTGCTTTGTGATGAACTAGGTGTATGGAAGTATTCTATGTTGGGGAGCCAGGTGCTGGACGCCTGTGTTGGATAGTTGCCGTGTGGTTTGAGAATTTGTATGTGAGGAGATTCTGTGTTGGAGGTCTGTGCGTTAATTGCGTTTCTGTGTGACACCTGTTGAGATTTAATAACTGTGTGTTATTAGTGGTTCTTTGTGGGATTTTCTGTGCCTGTTACGTTGTGTGGTACGTCCATTGAAGTCTATGTGAGGCGAAGTTTAATTGATGGAGTGACTTGGAGGAGATATTTTACGATTATATGCAGTGCGGTTAGCCATGTCGGTCGGAGACCTGGGGTTGAGGGAGGCTTCCCATGTCTTCGTCATGGAGGCCTTGTAAGAGTTGCCTCTCCGCCATCTTGTGCAGTGCGTGTTATAATTTGTCGTCAATTCGCAGGAGCAAAGATAGCCACTACGTGGAGAATGTCTAAATACGGCATTGATTGGATATGGTCTCATCACTTTTCTATTTTTTGTGCGCAAGGAATGTTTTTTTGTGAGCTTGAGATCTGTTGGTGCTAGCGTTTATGGTCTTGTTTCTCCTCAACAGATGTTCAGTCCCTCTGATGGGACGGCCAATTACGGGGCCATGTGTATGTTAGGTTACCGCGCATGTGATGTACACGCAGGCCGCCGACTTTCTGTGGATTTGTCCTTGTAGGCTCCCTCTCCATTGGGAATTGTTGACCGCTGATGAGGCGAGCCTTTAAATTATTAGAGGAGAGAGAACGGGGAGTCCAATTTACCGTCTGGACAGCTGGTAGTTTAGGAAGCTTGCCTCAGCCGTGGTTTGTATGATGTCTTCGTATTTATGTCGACCATGTAGCCGATTGCGGATTATATTTTTGAAAAATAAAGTGATCTGTCTCAGTGAGGCTGATCATTGGAGGAAGAGATATTTAGCGGGTCTGGGTATAATTATAGACAGTCTGTTAAGGAGGGTGGACTAAGAGGGTGGTTACCATTTTATTGAAGTTGGGTATTTTTAGTGGACAGTGTACTTTTGTACACTGCATGTTACAGATTTTCATACATGTGATATAATATGGAGAATTAACTTCTTAGTCTCGTATTTTAGTAATTGTTTGCAGCGCTGGAATGACGAATGCCTGGAACAGGGAAGGGTTCTAGGAACAGGGAAGGGTTCTAGGAGGACGAGGTTAAGACCTAAAAGAAAACGGGGAGGGGTGTTGTAAAGCTAGCTGCGTACTCGGGGATGGTACTCCCTGGCATGCCAAAACAGGCTGTATATGCCAGGAGATGATCGTCGGTTAGTTCCGATCAGAACCATCCCGAACCGAGTTTGCCCGAAGCTAGAAATCCGGAGCGGTCGAAAGAGGGCAGCACGGACTAACGGTCAGTCGAGGGTTGGGGTTCGTTGAGACAAGACACGTTATGATTCGGGTGATTGGCGGGAAGATTTTAACGGGGGATATTTTAACTCTATGCATAGGCTTGAGTGTTGTTAGGCGGGGCAAACTGCTTCAACAATTGCATATATTGGATATTGTAAGAGTTCAGAGTCTTAAGTTTATAATTAGAAGTGATAAATTCATCCTAGGAATATATATATATGTTTTTTTAGAAAATGTGCAATTCATAAAGCTCTTTTATTGAGAAGATTTAAACTGCGCACTCGTGATCCCGTCTCGATTTTTTTGTGATTCCGTCACGGACTAGATTTGACCCCTGTGATGACCCAATCACTCTTTTCTCCGGAGGTAAATGGTGTTATCATCCTAAGGTACTGTTTGTTAGTACGAAATGGCATGTAAGGATAATCAGATCGCAACAGAGCACCAAATAATTAGACAACCAACACTAGTCAAAATGAAGAACTTGCATTGTGATTCCGTCACGGGCATTTTCAAAGAGTATATAACGAAATATCTGCAATATTTCTGAGGATATACTTTATTTGGAATTTGATGCTTATAAAATTACCCATTAGCATTAGATTGAGCTATTTATTTTAGCTGATCTGTCGTCACAGCTCCTGAGCTAGCGTATCTATTTCCGCCAAAGTCAATGCAGGGGCCGTATAGTAACTTCATGGCATCCACATGCTGATATACCAAGGCTATGTCCTAGAATCCTCGGTATTCTATTTTGAATGTGATATACTGACGCTTTCCTTTGGAGTCCTGTGGTTGCTCTTTAGTCACCAGGGGTCCAACCTCTCCTACCTTTACGTACCTCTCCGATTAATTCCATTAAATACCGCCGTGTCGATGAAGTTGATCTCGTAGTCAGAAATGTGAATATCAAGAACGGATGTGCGTTATTGGCAAGCTCAAATAAACTGTCAGAGCCAGTTAAATCTCCAGAGTATAGAATTATTCCATCGTTACGAAATCTAGTTCATCTTTGTGTATGTGCCTGAATGTAACAATATTGTAGTATTCCTCGTTGAAACAAGTTGCATCTTTGTTAACGCTGAGCAAACTTGGCGGAGCAAATTGCAAAAAATGATATGCTTCAACATGGTGGAAGGGATGCATATACAGTATTTTTTTAAAATGAAATTTGAAAAAAAGATTTTCTTGGTGAGAAAGTTACAGCACGACGTCGGGCATTACAGGTTAATTGTTTATCCATTAACATCAGATGAACTGCTTATTTAAACTGATCTGTCATCACAATTCCGGAGCTAGCGTAACTAATTCTACTTAAGCCAGTGCTAGGGGCCGTGTGTTTAATCCATAGTTTCCACATGAACAGTTGCAATAAAAGCGCGGCTTAGATACCAAGGCTAGCTACTTCATAGACTCCTCTGTATTTTAATCTGAATGTTAGGTGCCCAGAGAGACGTTCCTGTGGAGTCATATGATTGCTTTTAATCGACAAGTTATCGGCAGCTTTTCTCAGTTCTTACTACTTTATAACATTTGAGTATTTAAAATAGAGAGGACAGCAGAAAATCGAAGATACTTTGTTAACGTATATAAAATTAATAGCGAGTTTATTTCCGTACTGAATAGTGATGTATGCTCAACAATTTAACTTTGAACTGCTTACTCACATCCAGTTGAAAGTGATGTGTCCATGGTATCACTCCATTGACGCTGGTGTGAAGTGATGGGTCCATGGTATCACTCCAATGACGCTGGTGTGAAGTGATGGGTCCATGGTATCACTCCAATGACGCTGGTGTGAAGTGATGGGTCCATGGTATCACTGCATTGACGTTGGTGTGAAGTGATGGGTCCATGGTATCGCTCCATTGACGCTGGTGTGAAGCGAAGGGTCCATGGTATCATTCAATTGACGCTGGTGTGAAGTGATGGGTCCATGATATCACTCCATTGACGCTGGTGTGAAGTGATGGGTCCATGGTATCACTCCAATGACGCTGGTGTGAAGTGATGGGTCCATGGTATCACTCCATTGACGTTGGTGTGAAGTGATGTGTCCATGGTATCACTCCATTGACGCTGGTGTGAAGTGATGGGTCCATGGTATCACTCCAATGACGCTGGTGTGAAGTGATGGGTCCATGGTATCACTCCATTGACGCTGGTGTGAAGTGATGGGTCCATGGTATCGCTCCATTGACGCTGGTGTGAAGCGAAGGGTCCATGGTATCATTCAATTGACGCTGGTGTGAAGTGATGGGTCCATGATATCACTCCATTGACGCTGGTGTGAAGTGATGGGTCCATGTTATCACTGCATTGACGCTGGTGTGAAGTGATTGGTCCATGGCATCATTCCATTGACGCTGGTGTGAAGTGATGGGCCCATGGTATCACTGCATTGGCGCTGGTGTGAAGTGATGGGTCCATGGTATCACTCCATTGACGCTGGTGTGAAGTGATGGGTCCATGGTATCACTGCATTGACGCTGGTGTGAAGTGATGGGTCCATGGTATCACTCCATTGACGCTGGTGTGAAGTGATGGGTCCATGGTATCACTCCATTGACGCTGGTGTGAATATCCAAATGGGATATTATTTCCAGTTTTCGCTGTACATAAAGCTTCCAGTCTTAGCGCTATATTGCGATAATTGGCGCTGACGAATCCAATCTATTCTTTTTATTTTTTCCCCCAGTTTATTGCATGAAGTTAAATGACATGCTTAATACTACATGTAGCTCAGATTCACTTGTCGTACATGAAAAATATCCGCCTCCAACACTGAAAGATCGTAAAAACACCATTACTCCCAGGTATAAAAGAAAAAATATACAGACATGGGCTAATTTCCTGTAAAAGAGAAGCGGTTAGCAGTTTTCAATGATGCCGAAAGATGTTCGTATCTTCAAACCCTAATATCGGTGATCAGGATACTTCAACCCTACTGATAGTGTGTTTTGTATTCCAGTCACGCTTTAATTATGAGTGTTCGAAAGATAAAAATAGTTACACGATAATCATACGACCCCTAGCCCCGGGTTGAACGGAATTCATTTACGAAAGGCAGAGGTAAAGAGATTACACACGTTACTATCAGTATGCATGGATTATTATTTGAGAAACTTAAGGCTTTGTGACATTGAATGAGAGCGTCACATTTAACGCTGATTCAGCAAATGTTATAGGCGAGATATGTAAACGCAAGATTTGGGCCCTTCCGAGGTATTGTTTCCCAGAATGGGGTAGTGAACGATGTCTAGATGGTAATCGTCTCGCTTGTCGTAGTTTGGAAATGGCTTAGAGAAAGTCGTTTTTGCCTGTGCAGAGATATATGATGCCCCACTTGGACTATCGACGGACTTTTTCAAATCCAGTACATGTGGATATATTTCCTTCACGGTGTGTACTATATTGCTATTATCCAGAGCAAAAACATTGTTCATATACCGGGTACCCTTTGATGAATTGTAAGGGATCACGTCCAATCGATCGAGACGGTTTCTCGATAAACGAGTAAAACCGATAAATATCTCGTCTCGAAGGGTCCAGGTTTATCTCTATCGATTGTTGTCTCGGTTTGCTCCCGGTTTTACCTCGAAGCACAAGGCCATCTCGATCCCCCTCGAAATAATTTGACTTGCTTCGAGAAGGTAATCGAGATGCCTTCATATGAAGATTTGAACCATTTGGAATGTACATGTTCATAAATATATTTTTCTGTGACGAGATTAATCTCGCCGATTACATATGCATTAAAACACGAATAATATATTAGATTAAACATGAATCATCTAATATTATTTTGTTATTTGTTTAGAAATCTGTAGTCGCATATACTTGCTCTGACAGCGCAATTTCTCTACACGTTATCTTTTTGGATCTTTATTCAAATAAATATTTGATAGAATCTTGACTTAAAATTTATAGTACCACTTTCGTCAGAGATTTTCCAGGTATTTAAATATACAGTGGCTTTGAGGGCCACATGAGGGACTGGTAATGTACTGGAAATAATTTACTAAATATAAACCCTCGATCGAAGTGTTTAGGCATTTCCTGCAGAGAGCACGAGTCAGTAAAATGATATGTGATCGGTGGTCTAAAGCTTGATTGCACTCTGAATAGGGCGATAATTACTTTAATTGTTCATGTTATTTGGTAAAATTTGCCAACAAATGATATCAGAAGGCGAGTATATTATCAAACCCGGAAAAAATTAGCCCCTGTTGTTTCAAGCCGGAGATTTTTAAGACCGACTGTGGTGTGAATTATCAACACCTCTAGTTCTGATTGTCAGTATTTCCAATAACCTCTTGTACACAAGCTTATATCAGAAATAAACTGTGTTGATATAATATCCTTATTTGAACTTTATCATAAGAAAGCAAATTACAAACAGAGGTTAATACATTGGTCAAACATTTAACATAACCGTCATTTTTTAGTTGAAGCGATCCATGTTTGATTCAAAATAATTTTATTGAAAAAATAATTAAGGCATAATTCCATATCATTAATTTTCAGGTCCTATCCAGTTGATGTGTCATTTATTCCGTGTCCGATACAAACCACATATAAAATCAATTATTGATGTGAGATAAGAATATTCGGTTATATTATTATAATTTATGTAGATGGATAAAACGTATTCTTTCAACTGGATTCAGGAAATATAAAAACATGAATGTATCGGCTGAATAACATGATAAACACCGCTTCCAAAAAAATCTGTTGTCGGGATTCTATTTTGGGCCACGGTATGCGTATATGACGTGCGTTCCGAAAATATGGTACGGTACCTACACAACACTCTGATCGCCTGAGAAGCAAGAAACGGTCAAATTAACGACAACAAAACACAGACATACAGAAACCGGGACCCCCTTCGAGATTATCGATTAATTTAATACCCATCTCGAAAACCGGGACGTTTCGATCGAGATAGAACCGGGAGCAAACCGGGAGACGTCGCCAGGGGTCCCGGTTCTGCCCTCCCGGTTTCAGCCGAGAAATTTCTCGATCCATCTCGAAGGCATCGAGAAAGTGCCTCGATTAATTGGACGTGACCCCTAAGGACTGTGCTTTCAAGTGATTGTCTTTTCTGTAGTTTTGGCATGTATTGTCGTATTCATGATAGAAAAGGGTCTGCCGAATGAGATCCAGTGCCATATTCTTTTGCTATAATTCTTTTTGCCAAACTTAGCATATGTGTTAATGAGAAATTCGGGCAACTCTTTAAACAAAGAAATCGCCCATGTAGCATAACTGAAGAATGTTTTAAGGCTTTTGACATTAATATTAATAATAAAGGAGATCATTTTTATTGAATTGGAGCGATATGAAAGAGGTGAGAAAAATTGACGTCTGGCGACTAAAAAACAACCATATGACTGTACAGCAAATCGGGGCATTCTCGGACGTAGCCTTGGTATCTCAGCCGCGTTTTTATTGCAGATGTTTGTGTGAAGACTATGAAGTATCCACCGATAAAATCAATGAACTGAGACAGTCTATGACGTCCTGATGACAGTCTATGACGTCCTGATGACAGTCTATGACGTCCTCATGACAGCCTGTGACGTCCTCATGACAGTCTATGACGTCCTGATGACAGTCTATGACGTTCTGATGAGCAATGATAATATCGATGGTAGAGAAAATATCAGAAAGATAATTACATGTACGGCATGTGTCAAGAAATTTAAAGTATTCACATACATTCAACGGTGAAGTTTAGGAAAATGCAGCACTGTATCACAATGCAGCACTGTAGCACAATGCAGCACTGTAGCACAATGCAGCACTGTAGCACAATGCACCACTAGCACAATGCAGCACTGTAGCACAATGCAGCACTGTAGCACAATGCAGCACTGTAGCACAATGCAGCACTGTAGCACAATGCAGCGCACTGTAGTACAATGCAGCACTGTAGCACAATGCAGCACTGTAGCACAATGCAGCACTGTAGTACAATGCAGCAGTGTAGCACAATGATTTTACTAACTCTAGGTCTCGTGTTAACAAGGCCAGAAGTTTGTAATTAGTTTTGTATGATGTTGTAATCATTAATCATCATCCATTTTAATTACAACTAATAATAATAATCTGTCATCATGGTTATGTAAGTTCATAAAGGTCAACCATCCAAGCGTACAGACATATACTCCCACTTATTTAGGAGACAGGCACAGCGATCACGCCTTGGGGGTAATTCATTATACAATCTCTCGCGTAATCTTATCTTGCTTTGAATCGGTATTTCAGCATTGAATCAAAAATGATCAGATGTACTTAGCTTAACTGGCCTTATAAACGCACCCTCTTATCGGAGCTACTTGTATGTAAACGATATGTCTAAGAGATAATTGTACAATTTCCAAATTAGTAGATGGTGAGTCTTAGCTACATTGGAACTCCCAACAAGCGGATTGATTTCCAGGGGACTACATTTCGTCTGATACCTCTATCTCCAACTAAACACATTATGATACAAGACTGTGAATAACCAGTGTAAATATTTCGCCTCTGTTCACTTATATGGGTGTCGGTATGGATCAACTATGGTGTCGTTATGGAGACCTGCAATGCTAGTTTCTAAAACCCGATAGGTTACGGTTCATTGCTTCATGAAACAAGATATTAGACCTTTAACTTTGAATGAAAAATGCTTGCTCTCGCGCCGACTATTTTAAAAGAGAGACGACTGCAGTTTTGACATGGTTAAATATCGCTTTCTGAATTGTGATATTCCGGAAGGCCCTGCATATGGCGTATACCTATATAGCCTATAGTAGCACATGCTATCTCCTGTGAAACAAAAATCCAGTCACCGTCACAGAACATTACCACGGAAGCTTGCTGAATAAGGCTACCCTATCAGGAGTCTTCAAACCAAGTTTCTTAGCTTTAGTGACAAATGTCACGCGACGTTGGCGTATACCAATATATAGCATGCATGGCATAAGGCGATACACTTCTGCAATGCACAGAGTAATATTCTGTGGCACTGATTAAAATCGTCACAGTTTGCACATGACCTAGCAAATGTTACCGGGAGAGAGATGTATCGGCCGTATGCAGGCCCTTCTGTAATACTGATATCCAGAAATGGATAGCTAACAATGTCAAAATTGTGACCGTCTCTCTTGTCGCATAGTGGACGTGAGTTAAAGCCCTGATCATTCTTGTTAAGGTATAGGCCCAGATATGGTGTTCCAACAGGGTCATTGGTGGTTTACTTCAAATTCATTGAAGAGGTATATACATGTATATCCTTCACAGCGTCGCTAATATAGGGATTATACAGTGCTGGAAGATCGTCTATACATGTTTGGTGAATGAGAACGAACGGGCTTTGGAATGGTAATCTTTTGACCATTTCTGCATATCTCCTACGAGAACGGGTTTATGGTATTGCCGAACGGGTTTATGGTATTGCCGAACGGGTTTATGGTATTGCCGAATTTCACAATTCAAGCAACTATATAAGCAAAGAAACTCAAGAATGATATCCTTTACGTTCTGTTATTTTTCATGATCAAATACCCCTTTTGACCAGATATGTTAGTATCACGTTTGTACCAAATAGTTCATACACCAGTACTATATGATCTAGCACAAAGAAACAATAGCAAATTCACCGCTGTCATCATGCCTTTTCACAGCGATGGTACAACCTATGAACTGCACAAGGCTTCTCCTAAATGATGATGATGACTTCATGGGTACACACTATCCTATCCTCAACATTGTATCGTATTCCATCATCATCCTTCTATCATCTCCATTTTTGCTTACTACACAAACTGGTACGGTATTGTGCAAAACCGTTCTTTCTCATTTTGATCTTGGGTTTAGGCAAAGGGGGCAGCAACGAGAAACGTTAACAGATCAAATGACGCGTAACTATCGGGAACCACTTTATGAGCCGAAGCTGACACGACCTGGTTTACCTGAGAGTTTGTCGTACAGTTTGAGTGGTAACGGTAAAGACATTTTTTCACTTGTCAAAGGAAATGAAAATGCGGTAACGCGGTTTTTTGTTAAAAAATCCGCGGGGTTCTTTTGATCTACAATTTGGAAGGGAACGCCAAACTTATCAACCATTGCTTGATATCATCCTCGTCTTTGATGACATGTGCGGAATCTATTTCTTCAGTTAACGTACTATTTTTAAGGAAAAATTCTAAATGTATATTCAATAACCATACTGGATTTTACATCATCAAAATATTGGAATAAAGATAAATATTTTATAGGATTAAAACAAACAATATTCGACTCAGTCGTGTAATTCAATACATACAAAGGCAACTCCAACGGTGAAGTCAGAACTGCACACTGCGACAAAATAATGAGCGTGGTGGCTACCAATCGCTTACTGAACCATAATTGCGGTTGTTAGTCGTGCGTGGACTTTAACCCTTCAAATGACAAAGGATGTCGATTGTCCATTTCATCGCAAGGAAGAATTGCCCTGCTCTTGTCCATCATCATATATGTCTTGGTGAAGGCACACAACGGAACAGCAAAAAGCCAACATTCATAAGATTGTGGGTGGTACTACGCTTTTTGCACCAGAGTGAACTTTTAGTTGAGGAACCTTGTCTATTAGACATCTTGTAGCAATATTTATTTCGACCCATCAATGGTAATACAACAGAGGCAACAATAGTCCAGCATCTGTTTTGAAAGCAATGTTCATCGCCGTACCACCTGTTTTCTTCGATTGTGGGTTGAAACACAGACGGGGCTGCCATGGTCTGAACAAAACCATTGATGAGTAAACATAAACACTACTACACCATGTCCAGTACTCAACAACCCTCAGTTGAAAGTCCAAAATCATTCAATAATTATGCATAATAAAACACGTAATTTTACACGGGCGGCATGTCAACCCTGTCACACTTTGACGGACTACTTCCAAAATTGACCAAGATGGCGGCAAATATGGAGATAAGCAATGTCATATTCCTACGCGTAAAGCTAGGCGGATTACGGCTGGCAGAGATGCAAGCAACGGTATGGATAATTTTGCCACCAAAAAGTACGAAATAGTTCCTCGACGAGCTTGATAAATCTAACATATCTACGTAACTTGAACTGGAAAATCATAGAATATATCACACGAGAATATAGATAAACGATGGAGAAATCGAACAAGCTGTAATGAGCAAATTACGATTTCGGAAAGTTTTCGTAATTTCCACGGTAAGCAAAAGTACTGTCAGTTCTCACACATACATAAGATTCTTACAATTTACAGTCCACTGACATGTGATCAATTACTGATCATCACGGAATGCTAAATTCAAAGGTTACTCACTCCGTGGGCGGCTGTCAGTCCAAAACAAGGGAGAACTCCTCACCGCAACACGGGGTAAAATGGCGACATAACATGCTCACAAAAAACTACAAAATCGGTTGCGTCAGCTGGAACGAACACGGACTATACGACAAATTTATATTAGCACGCTGTAAGCAAGGCTACAGCACACTCCCCGTCTGATAGCAAGGGTCACTAGATACACACACAGAGAGAGCATAGGCATCGAAACGTTCTGTAGTTTCACTTCACACAATGTCTTAGTGTTTGTCCGAGATCGGGGACAAAGTACTACCATCTCCGAGATGGGACGGGTGTACGTAACAGGCTTGCCGTCCCTTATTATTCGGATTTCGGCCTTGCGGATCTTGCCAACACCTCCGGGTAGAGGATTCTCAATAACTGCCACCGACACACATCTTTATCCGTCAGCAAAATGACATCACCCTTACGAATTGCGGGATGATCTGATTGCCATTTACGCCTAGCTGGTAGGGTATACAAGTACTCACGTCGCCAACGTTTCCAGAAAGTATCAGCTACTGATTGTACTCGCTTCCATTGTGCTTTGTACAGATCTTTGATATTCCAGTCTCCCATTTTTTCCGTAACATGGTTGGTTTTGTGCGCGAGGAGAGTGGACGGCGAGAGGATTTCCGGGAAATCGGGATCAGTCGGGACGGGATGACAATCGCACAAACCTCCGCTATGAAGGTTACCAGGACTTCATGGGCTAGATTCTATTTTGAGATGTCCAACATCATAGAGTCCAAGATTCTACGCGTCACCCCGATCATGCGCTCCCAAACAACACACATATGAGATGAGTGGGATGGGTTAAACAACCAGACTGAGCCTCTATTGTACAGAGATTCCTTGATAGGACCAGATTCCACATTGATGGTATCAATCTTCAAATCGTTAGCCGATCCGATGAAATTTGTCCCCCGATCCGATGCGAATTCTGATACATTGCCCATCACAGAAATAAACCGTCTAAGGGCATTGATGAAGCTGGAGGATGTCATTTCGTCACCGACCTCCAGGTAAATTGCGCGCGTGGAAAGACAGGTTAACAGAATGGCCCAACGTTTAGCATTGCCTTGGCCACCTCGTTTTGCGAGTTTTGCGAGTAACCACGTACCAAGGACCGAAGGTGTCCACCCCGACATAGGTGAAGGCTGGAGCGGGGTGAAGGCGATTTGACGGAAGTTCTGACATCATCTGGACTTCTTGCTTGCCTCGTAATTTCCGGCATTTCACACACTTGTGGATGATTGGTGATATTAGTCGTTTACCACCAATAATCCAGAGACCGGCATACCTGATGGCGCCTTCTGTCAAATGACGTCCTTGATGTTGGACGTTCTCATGATGAAATCTGATGAGAAGCGCTGCTATATGATGCCGTCCGGGTACTATGATGGGGTGTTTCTCTTGAAGACTAATTTCCGCTTTACTGAGCCTTTCACCGACCCAGAGTAGACCATCTTTATCAATCACGGGTTTGAGGACCAAGAGAGGGCTGTTCTTGGGGAGAGGCCCTTTCTCCGTAATACAGTCCAATTCCTTGGAAAAGGTCTCCTGCTGGACAACTCTGATAATATGGAGTTCAGCGTCATTACGTAGTGCTACACTTCTTGATCCGGTTAACGTATTCTAAAGCACATACCAAGAATCTAACGATTCGTGGCATGTGTTGTATCTCAGGTACGCTTTTATTGTACCTGTTCATATGGCAACTTGGATGATATGACCACACGGCCCCTAGCACCGGCATAAGCGGTATTAGATACAAATCTAGAGAGCTATGCTGGAAATGCTCTGACAACTGGTATATTGGTAATTGGTGAGCTGTTTCGCTGTGACAACTCGTACACTGGCGATTGGTGAGCTGTATCGTCGTCAGATGAAAATGACGGCATTTAACACAAAAGACTAGTCTGTGAGGCCCGATGTCGACCCAGCATCAACTTCCCACAAATGCCAACATATATCAAAGACCAAAAGGTCTGTACAGGGGGCGGGTCTCGGGGACGAAACGTCCACAAGCAGAATCTCGCCATATACAGGTAAAAATTACAACACATATAAGGGTAGTGGGAAGAGGTGCCGACATACTGGCAGAGCCACATGACCTCACAGTATAGTCTCCCGGTTAACCTATTCTAAAGCACATACCAAGAATCTAACGATTCGTGGTATGTGTTGTATCTCAGGTACGCTTTTATTGTACCTGTTCATGTGGCAACTTGGATGATATGACCACACGGCCCCTCTCACCGGCATAAGCGGTATTAGATACAAATCTAGAGAGCTATGCTGGAAATGCTCTGACAACTCGTATATTGGTAATTGGTGAGCTGTTTCGCTGTGACAACTTGTACATTGGCGATTGGCTAATCCAATGTGTCCAACCCCAAGTTCAGGTCTCTCAAATCCTTTCCAAGGTCATCCACTGGGAAGGCATTCATGACTTCGACCTTGTTTGACGCAATTTTGTGCAGCCGATGGTTGCCACCAGTCTTGAGGGATTGTCGCGTCCTTAAGTGTATGGCCTTCTCGTCTCGTTGGTAGACAACGATGTCACCGCATCATCAACGTAAAAGTCTTCGCCGAATGCCTGCTGTTCATTCTGTGCGGTATTTCGAAGACCATAGGTGGCGACAGCATGCGATGGTCGATTTCCAAAAACGTGGACACACATCCTATACTCCACTAGGTCATTATCGGTGTTGTTGTCCCGATACCATAGAAACCGCATGAAGTTTCTGTGATCTTCCCTGACAAAGAACGAGTGGAACATTCGTTAAATATCGGCGGTAATAGCAACGGGTTATAATTGGAAACGTATGAGTATACCGAGTAGATAATTGGTCATGTCAGGATCGGTCATTAGGACATTGTTCAGTGAAACTCCTTCGAACTGGACTGAGCTGTCAAATACTCCCCTAATTTGATCCGGCTTTTTCGGGTGATAAACCCCGAGAATGTGTAAATACCAGCACTCTTCATTGTCCAGCAATGCAGGCGCCAACTCAGCGTTGCCGTTATCGAAAACACGCTTCATAAATGTTACAAAGTGCTGTCGCTTCTCTGGATTCTTGCGAAGACTGTTGTCCAATGTGCGAGCTCGTTTTACCGACTGAGATCGGTTATTTGGGAGGCGCGCTCTTGGCGTACGGAACGGCAGTGGGGCCACCCAATTATCATTTGAGTTCCTGTAGACTTCACGATACATAATATTCAGGAACTCCTTATCTTCGATAGACATGATTGTTTTTTCGTCGTCGCGAGTTTTATCAAAAACCGTAGCTCCGAGGCCAGAATTCTCTCGTCTGAGTGGAATATAGTCTGACTCTTGATGATGGCTCTCAGTGATGTTGAATTTGCTTGGACACGGCTGAAGTATAGATGGACGGCCGCTGAATAGCACATCTGGTTTGTGAATTTCGCCCAAACAAGATTGTCCAACAATCACCCATCCTAGCGCTAGTTTATTCCCGAATGGTGAGTTCCGTGGACCAGTCCGCTGATCGTTGACATGATGGGCCTCCAAAAGGTCTCTCTCAATCAGCAACAGGATTTTCGCGCCTTCATCTAAAGGAGAGAGGTACGGGTAGATGTCATTTAAATGTTCGAAGTTCTGAGCCACCTTTGGAATAGGAATTTCTTCTCTTAGATTCGGAATGTGATTACATTCGATCAGTGTTGGCTATAGGATGAGTTTTCTCCCCTTAGTATACAGGTGGTGCTGCGATACAATCGTCATACGATATATATGTCGAGTTGTCGCCCCTTAGCATATATTGTGTCGCTACAAGACATGACAGCTTATTACACGGACTGATGACGCCACTCCCATGAGGGGAGTTCCCTCAAACTTTTCACGATTTGCGGGGGTCATGTGCGGAACCAGTGCGGATTGCGCGCGTCATGTGCGGATCAAGTGCGGATTGCATGCATCGTGTGTGGATCAAGTGCGGATATTTCATCGTACGGATGCCCGACCGGGTAACTGCTACCTTTCTTCAGTATGAAATTGCCTAGGATTCGTGGGGCGGTGGACGCACGATGAGGGGCTCGCATGCACAGGAGTCACTTGAGCTGGTTGACCTTTGACCTCAGACCTTGGACTTCCTGTCAGCTGATTTCCGGTGAACCTTTGACCTTTGACCTACGCATGACTTACCTCTGACAAGTCTGGAGATGTTTTCGGCGGAGACGTCATCCTGTGTAGCGCGTTATACCAACGGATGGAGCGACATGGTGGTTTCACCAAATGGATCCCTAGAGTTGTGAGGTGGACTGCGCATGCGCACGATTGAGTGCGCATGCGGTATATGGAGAACTAGTGTGGTGAGCGACATGGGGTTTGCACCAAACGGGAACCCGGAGCCAGGCATTCGCCACCGGGAAAAATAGATCGACTGCTCGTACGCGCAGATTAGTATACAAAGCAAAATACGGGTCGTATGGGAATGTGTGGAGCGACTGAGGGGCATGGACAGGAGGTATTCCGCTGTTCTCATTGGTTGTTGGTTGGATCAATCAGATCGCAAGATTTCCCCCCGTTCTAAAAATAAAGCGCTACAGCGCTATGAACACCAGTTCTGCACACAACTGCCACGATTGACGCAAAGCGTCTGAACGCTTCAACGCTTCGGCGCTTTCGGTCCACTTCAGGTTCACTCTTCCTCCTCTGTTTCAGAGAAATGAGGTATTGAGGCTTCTAGACACTCTTCGACGCCCAGCAGCGTAAACGATGGGTGGAGAAAATCATTCAACGCTTAAAGGGCGGGCGCTTCAAGGCTTCAAATACTGGCTATAGGATGAGTATTCTCCCCTTAGTATACAGGTGGTGCTGCGATACAATCGTCCTACGTTATATATGTCGAGTTGCCGCCCCTTAGCATACATTGTGGCGCTACAAGACATGACAGCTTATTATACGGGCTGATGACGTCACTCCCATGAGGGAAGTTCCCTCAAACTTTTCCAGGATGACGCCATCAGTTCGTGTAATCCGCCCCACCGACGGGCAGTCACGTACACACACACTGATGACGCCACCGTATGACGTCACTGCCACCGTGACCTCTGGGTCACTTCTCGAAAGAAAATTTTGCGGTCGTGCCGTCTTCCGGGAGTCATGTGACCGGAAGTCGCGACTGCGCAAGCGCGACCACACCCAAGCGCCCCAAAACTCCAGGCAATTTAACATTTTCCTACTACTTGAATTGTCTCCCTTTAATATACAGATGGTGCTGCGAGATATGACATCTCATAATACAGCTCTTGGGCGGGTCACCATTTGTAATATTGGCTTTTCCGAGTTTTGATTAGTGAATTCAAATTTTCAAAATTGAAGTGCAGGAGTCCAAGTTGAAGATATCAAGTACCTTACCCCCAACTCTCTCGAGAACTATCTCTAAGTAACCCCAGTCCTGCATCTTCCCCAACCGGTCTGTTTGAGATAGCTGGTGCTAGCAGACGGCCCAGTAATGCACCCCCGCAGCCGTGTATGGGGTAAACCATGGGGGCATATCGTGTTAGAGTAAAAGTGATATATTCTATCTCAGTTTCACCATCTATAGACAGTACCATATATAATAAAGGTTTTCTATAGATGTCACCCTTCCAGATTACAAGCGTCTAGTCCATCATCCATAACTCAGCCGTCGTCCATTAGAGAATATCCGCGTCCATAATCCAAAGACCTATTCCATATTCCATATAACAGTATTAGCACCAAATTCAAAAAGACAATCATAGTATACATAAACATAGGCTTGTTTCCTGCAAGAGAGAAGCGGTCAACAGTTTTCAATGATGCCGGCAAGACATCGTGATGTTCCAAAATATCAAATCCGTATCGCTGATCAGTATTCTTAATCCATAATATTCGTTGCAAAGTCGTCATCTAAAGAATGATGTATCTCAGTCACGCTTTGATTGTGTCTGTTCATATGATTACCATGAGGATCTTAAAGTACATGGGTTCATACGGCCCCTAGCCCCGGGTTAAGCGGAATTAGACACAAGTTACGAAACGTAGCGCCATAGATCTTGTACGCTACGTTCGTATTTTGCTATCAGCATGCGATATGTATCGTCAAATTTGAGAAACTTGGAGTGGAGGCGCTAGGTGGAATAGCCCTGTTTTATAAGTTTCTGTAACAGTGTTTTGTGACGTTCATGAGAGACATATAGTATAGAGTTATGAGAGACATATAGTAAAACCTAAAATAGTGAGTACAGGGTGGGCGTTCACGTGATAGAGGCAGAAACGTATAGCTTATAAAGTGAGAGGGGCATGGCGAATTCGATCATCCAGCTTTGGGATGGCCCTGAAGCTAAGTCGACCACGTAATTGCGAATGGTTCAGTTATTAAGGTCTGTTTTTAATCGAGTCTAATTTAGTAAATAATATACATGTATCTCTTTCGGGATTACTGTACATGTGTCAATATCAGAAAACACAATATGCTTGAAAAAATATTCGAATTCCCATTTCGAATTTTATTTTGAAAATATACATGTGGTATCGTAGGAAATAATGATTGTCTGTCGATTTGCATTTGGTGAGATACTGTTATTTCAACGAGTTCATATTTGTAAACCATGATACGGCAAGAATTGAATACTTTGATGCTCTGACGTTTTCATCTTAGCGACATACTGATAATTCAACGAGTTCATATCTTTAAACATGATATGGTAGGTTTTAAACAGTTTTTTAGCATTGTCGCGTTGTATATTATGAGTTTGTGCATCCGTTTTCAAATCGAGGGCAAAGCTGCCATGTGCGAATGGCTGATATATTTATATATAGGAAATCATAATCATGATGACACTTTGAGGGTTAACAAGCAGAACAGCCACAGTTACAATAAGTTCTGACGGTTTCTAGGAAGAAGTATGGCCACCAATGGCAGTAGAGTACGACCAAATGATCCCTTGGGTTCTGTTCCTCGCACCATCCATCTGTATTCTGCCACCAATACCCTCGGTAGCAACTGTGGCCCCTGAAAAATGAAGAATGGCATCAAGAGAATATTCCACGAAATAATGACAATATCATTGGCCGAGAAGAAGAGTCGGATGTCCTGCATTTATCATGAGAACCGCGCCTATCTTAAAATAATGAACAGAATTTAAGGTGGTCAATAATGGAGTGTATGGGACTGCCTTTTATGTAGAAGTACCAAGGGATGGGAAATAAATTAAACGCAACAATGAATGGGTGGTGGAAAGCGATGCCGGTATACTGACAAGAAGTCATATGACCTCACAGACAAATATGCTGACTGCATATTTCTAAAAACATCACAAGAACCAAATGTGATCTCTGTGATGATTTGTATCCCAGTCACGCTTTTATTGTAACTGCTCATGTGAACCTCTTGAATGATAAAATCACAATGCTCCCAGCACCGGCTTGAGCGATACTAGATACAAATATCTCACAGCAATGATGTAATAGTCTTATCAAGTTATCTGTTGGGAAATGATGAACTATGTGACCACCAGATAGTAAACAACGGCCCAAACGAGGGAGTGTTTATTGAATGCAAGTTCGTATTCAGAACAAATGCCTGTGAGGCCCGACGCCGACCAAGCTTTTCATTCTCCACCATGTTTACTAGTCACCAAACTACAATCACAATGAAAGCCAAATGTTACCACCGCCATAAGATGTATTCAGCTAACGTTTAATCCCCTTTTTACGTTCAACTTACATTTCGTACTGTATACGTGAAAGTGTAAGTGAGATACAGACAGGAAATACGCCATTCCAGAATATCTCGTGGACATTTGCATGGGCTTAACATACTCATATTCTCACTATTTTGTACCTGATGTCATTTTGAACGCATGCCAATGGGCTGTGTGGTCTTGTCATTCAATATGACAACATTTTGTTAAAGCTTTTATGTTGGTATCTGATTTCTCTCATGTTTTGAGGTGGAATCAAGCGGACGATATTGGCATATCATGAACATCAACTTGTCGAGATGACACATGTTTTATCGAGATGACACATGTTTTATCGAGATGACACATGTTTTATGTTGAAACATGTCTGAAAAGTATATCCCAAGTTAAGACATTAAACAATTATTACTAATGTGTATTCAAATGACGGAGGATCCCGACTGTAATATGAACTCTCGGCCTCGTACTCAAGTCTAGTGCTCTAGAAAGGAAAAGGACTACTGGCGAGAAACATAGGATAGCTGTCTACCATTATCAAGTCCAAAACAATACAGCCAAGTTCTTCTTCAGTTGACGACGATGACAGTAAATGTAATGATAATAACATCCCATCGGAAGGCAGTTGAGAGTGGGGCAATAGAATTTTAACCCCCAGCCCCCCCCCCCCCCCTCCCCAACATATTTTAAATGAAAAATGATGAATGCAAATATGTAATTGGTTACTTACGGGCATTGGACCGTGGGAATGAACTGTGGGTAGTACAGCCAACAATCTCCCCAACCTGTTAAATAACCATTGGTCTGACGACACCAGCTCCCAACCGTCTCTCTGCATCAAGTGTAAGAAGTATTGTTAGACTGTAACTGTATTAACCAGTACAGTACAAGTTGGACCATACTCACGACGCCTACATATCCATGTCTTATGTTACGTTTGGTCATGTTTTTTTGTGTAAGAAGGGGCCATATGTTTTCTCGTTAATTTTTCTCATTATGTGATTATTTCACATGACAGTCATTGGAACGATATTTGCTGAGGAAGTTTGTGATTTTGGGGAACGATATAATTTTTTTTTAAAAATTGTGTTCGGGAATTTCTATACTAGCGTCGAAAACTATTCTCTCGATGATCTTTTCTTATCTATAACGATAACTAAAACATGAGTATATATTTCATAGGTAATTATTACGAAGGATGTTAATTATTACGAAGGATGTTAATTATTACGAAGGATGTTAATTATTACGAAGGATGTTAATTATTACGAAGGATGTTAATTATTACGAAGGATGTCTATGCTTAAAGAGGAGTGACGAAATTACGAGTTTTCCGTCGAATATTTTATCACGACACTCTTCGAGAGCTTTTCTCTCAAAATTAGTAAATACCGTCTACGAGAGAGCATTTTGTAATTCGCGCCTAAACACCGTTCAAGGCTATTAAATTAGAGCTTTAACATACCTCACATTAAAATATGAGGATTCTTACATCAAACATTATATAGTTTGTTGTAAAAACATAGACTACAGGTAAACACGGTTAAGGTCATTTCCATTCATTCGCTTGAAACTGCTGTTGGTGCATACGCAATTTGTTTTTTTAAACTGTGGTATTCATTTCATGCACGAATCAATCAGATCCTGCACGTATCAGCTATGTAGAAAGGCGACAGCCACCGTAGCTGGGTCAATTATTTAATATGGATGTAGGGGTGACGCATACTCTCTTGACCAATTATGTCTTGCATTCACGTTTATTCCAGGTCTTGGACGTCTCTGGTATATTCTACAATCTAGAATTCTCATTTGGAGACAACTAGTTCTCTAATAATTGAGGTATAACGTGCAATGTTATAAACCAATGTCAGATCGGCATGCAAATCTCTGATTGGGATCTTGCCCCTGATAAAAAGTACACTATATCTGTCTAGGCCCAACAGCTCATATGCTTGCGAGAAACTTTCTGGCTGTTCCGCGAAAACATTTATCTGTTTATCTGAGTGCAACATGCCACACACGTGTGGTGTGTATGTGACGACAAGACGGTACCACGTGACCTGCACTTGTGCAAGTACGAATTCATACAGGCATTTAAAATCCGGAGACCTTTGAATTTAACCGGTTTAAATTTGCTATCTTCCGAACTCTAAAATCCATCAGCTATGCACGTGTCGTGCACATTACCGATATGAGAAACTACAAGAACTACAATAGGTTATCAGGCCGGTTGACATAATGGAAGCACGGGCAGTTGTGTGTGAACGCGTTGATGTCGATGAGAAACAAAAACAAAACCTCCAAAATATTGATATTACTTACGCAGGAAAACTATCGGAGAAACTTATTCTGAAACTTGCAGCGTCAACTTGGGCTTTCAAACTCTCAGCCTTACTTCGGGATGGAGCTCTGGAACCCGCTCCCTTGAACCTGCCTGGGGCACTGGTGGGGCGGACCGTGAATCTTCCTGAAGTAAAGGTAGGGCGGTCCGTGAACCTTCCTGGAGAACGGGTAAATGATGTTACAAGTCGAACTATACCACCGCCTACTCCACCCCCTCTACCTCTGCTTCCCCCACTCCCTCCACTTCCTCCTCCGGATCCACCACTCCCTCTGCCTCTACCGCTCCCTCCGCCTCCCCCACCTCTACCGCTCCCTCCGCCTCCTCTGCTTCTTATACCTCTACTGTGATGAAAGACATTTGCAGCTCTGTGAAATAGAAGAGCATTGTATTTGAACGAAATACTTGTGACCATACCAAACGATCTCTGCGGTGATAATATTTCTCTGCAGAGATTTCAGCATTTTCACCACATTTGTTTACAATTCCTACGCCATTCTTTAACCCTATCTGGTCTGGGCTTTTTGGACCTGCCCAGGCCTGGCGAGGGGGCCATTTCGCCCCCACCCCCTCTAATTATTTGTTTTATCCCTTGAGCTAGGGGGCTGAAACTAACCGCGCTGTACCCTTGAGTCAAGCCCTACCAGAAAATGTGAAAAAAAGTAAAGATGGCCGCTTTGATGACGCCAATTGACGTCATTTACAAAAACGGCATTTTTGGTGTATTTTTCGGTAAGATTTTTCGAATTTTTCATTTATGTAATTTCTCCGCAAAAACTGCGTGATAAATTAGTGAATATTAAAGTGATGTGAAATAAAATACTCTTTCGTCGCGAAAAAGCAGAAATTTTAAAAATGACGAAAACATCATTTTCCCACGTGGCCGACATCTTGAATTTACCCATGATTCTCTGTTCGGGGGGTTATGCAAATAGGTTCAAAATGACCCCAATATGATAACATATAAAGTCTCGGAGTGTCAGCTCCCATTTTTTTTTGACGTTCCGGAGATAGCGCAGAAAGTTTGGTACGGCCCAGCAGGGGCTGGGAGATTACCAAACTGACGTATCCGACAGATCAAAATGTAATGGTAAAATGAAACTGCCCTATCTGACATGCCTATTTTAATCTACGGGGGATATGCCACATTTTATTGTGCTTTGAAGCAGACAAGCCACACTGAGTAGTCTTTTTTACAAGATTCAGTATTGAAATTTTAAACATGTCAGATAGGCTAGTTAGATGTCTCTTCTATTTCCTTCTTTAGACTATTTAGATATGTCAGGTTGGTCAACTTGGTCTTTCTCTCCTATTGTACGCGGCGAAAAACTCGATAAGCCACATTGAGTTGTCCCCTACTTAGATCGAATATCATTTCTAGCCAGTTTGTTAGTTCACCTGTTTTACTTGGAGACGCTCAAGCAATATTGGGTAGTCTCCCTTGGGTACACAGAGCACCATTTACCAAGAATCAATCTTGGATTTTTAGTCATGTCGGTTACGCCATTTTGATTTTCCTCCCACTTTCTCTCGTTTTAATATATCAATATGGCAGGTAGGTCATTTTGATATTCTATTTTATTCTGGGAATTATACACCCCTTAGGTAGATGGGATGCCATTTCTAATTTTCTTTACTTTAATTGTTTAGTCAAGTCCGATACGCCAGTTTATCTCCCTCTTACATTGCTTTGCAGCGTTCGTGATTTAAGCATGCTAAATCAGTCAGCCGGTGTAAAACAAACTATATACTTCACGCATGCAATTCATCAATGAAATAGGAGAAAATTGATCAAGGAAAAATTTGGGAGAAATACCAAACTGACATATCCGACATGACTACTTTGTGCACTGACTATCTACCCATGGGGGAGAGGCTACTTATTATTGACTATCTATCCATGGGGGAGAGGCTACTCAATATTGACTATCTACCCATGGGGGAGAGGCTGCTCAATATTGACCATCTACCCATGGGAAGAGGCTACTCAATATTGACTATCTACCCATGGGGGAGAGGCTACTCAATATTGACTATCTGCCCATGGGGGAGAGGCTGCTCAATATTGACTATCCACCCATGGGGGAGAGGCTACTCAATATTGATTATCTACCCATGGGGGAGAGGCTACTCAATATTGACTATTTACCCATGGGGAGAGACTACTCAATATTGAATATCTACCCATGGGGGAGAGGCTACTCAATATTGACTATCTACCCATGGGGGAGAGGCTACTCAATATTGACTATCTACCCATGGGGGAGAGGCTACTCAATATTGACTATCTACCCATGGGGGAGAGGCTACTCAATATTGACTATCTACCCATGGGGCGAGGCTACTCAATATTGACTATCTACCCATGGGAGAGAGGCTACTCAATATTGACCACCCATGAGGGAGAGGCTACTCAATATTGACTATCTACCCATGGGGGAGAGGCTACTCAATATTGACTATCTACCCATGGGGGAGAGGCTACTCAATATTGACTATCTACCCATGGGGGAGAGGCTGCTCAATATTGACTATCTACCCATGGGGGAGAGGCTACTCAATATTGACTATCTACCCATGGGGGAGAGGCTATTGACTATCTACCCATGGGGGAGACTCAATATTGACTATCTACCCATGGGGGAGACGCTATTGAATATTGACTATCTACCCATGGGGGAGAGGCTACTCAATATTGACTATTTACCCATGGGGGAGAGGCTACTCAATATTGACTATCAATCCATGGGGGAGAGGCTGCTCAATATTGACTATCTACCCATGGGGGAGAGGCTACTCAATTTTGGCTATCTACCCATGGGGGACAGGCTACTCAATATTGACTATCTACCCATGGGGGAGAGGCTACTCAATATTGACTACCCATGGGGGAGAGGCTAGTCAATATTGACTATCTACCTATGGGGGAGAGGCTACTCAATATTGACTATCTACCCATGGGGGAGAGGCTACTCAATATTGACTATCTACCCATGGGGGAGAGGCTACTCAATATTGAATATCTACCCATGGGAGAGAGGCTACTCAATATTGACTATCTACCCATGGGGGAGAGGCTACTCAATATTGAATATCTACCCATGGGGGAGAGGCTACTCAATATTGACTATCTACCCATGGGGGAGATGGGGGAGAGGCTACTCAATATTGACTATCTACCCATGGGGGAGAGGATACTCAGTATTGTCTATCTACCCATGGAGGAGAGGCTGCTCAATATTGACTATCTACCCATGGGGGAGAGGCTACTCAATATTGACTATCTACCCATGGGGGAGAGGCTACTCAATATTGAATATCTACGCATGAGGGAGAGGCTACTCAATATTGACTATCTACCCATGGGGGAGAGGATACTCAGTATTGTCTATCTACCCATGGGGGAGAGGCTGCTCAATATTGACTATCTACCCATGGGGAGAGGCTACTCAATATTGACTATCTACCCATGGGGGAGAGGCTACTCAATATTGAATATCTACGCATGAGGGAGAGGCTACTCAATATTGACTATCTACCCATGGGAGAGAGGCTACTCAATATTGATTATCTACCCATATGGGAGAGGCTACTCAATATTGATTATCTACCCATGGGGGAGAGGCTACTCAATATTGACTATCTACCCATGGGGGAGAGGCTACTCAATATTGACTATCTACCCATGGGGGAGAAGCTACTCAATATTGACTATCTACCCATGGCGGAGATGCTACTCAATACTGACCCTGTACCCATGGGGGAGAGGCTACTCAATATTGAATATCTACCCATGGGGGAGAGGCTACTCAATATTGACTATCTACCCATGGGGAGAGGCTACTCAATATTGACTATCTACCCATGGGGGAGAGGATACTCAATATTGACTATCTACCCATGAGGGAGAGGATACTCAATATTGACTATCTACCCATGGGGGAGGGGCTGCTCAGTATTGACTATCTACCCATGGGGGAGAGGATACTCAATATTGACTATCTACCCATGAGGGAGAGGTTACTCAATGTTGATTATCTACCCATGCGGGAGAGGCTACTCAATATTGACTACCTACCCATTGGGGAGAGGCTACTCAATATTGACTATCTACCCATGGGGGTGAGGCTACTCAATATTGACTATCTACCCATGAGGGAGAGGCTACTCAATATTGACTATCTACCAATGGGGGAGAGGCTACTCAATATTGACTATCTACCCATGGGGGAGAGGCTGCTCAATATTGACTATCTACCCATGGGGGAGAGGCTACTCAAATTGACTATCTATCCATGGGGACAGGCTACTCAATATTGACTATCTATCCATGGGGGAGAGGCTACTCAATATTGACTATCTACCCATGGGGGAGAGGCTACTCAATATTAACTATCTACCCATGGGGGAGAGGCTACTCAGTATTGTCTATCTACCCTTGGGGGAGAGGCTGCTCAATATTGACTATCTACCCATGGGGGAGAGGCTACTCAATATTGACTATCTACCCATGGGGGAGAGGCTACTCAATATTGAATATCTACGCATGGGGGAGAGGCTACTCAATATTGACTATCTACCCATGGGAGAGAGGCTACTCAATATTGATTATCTACCCATATGGGAGAGGCTACTCAATATTGACTATCTACCCATGGGGGAGAGGCTACTCAATATTGACTATCTACCCATGGGGGAGAGGCTGCTCAATATTGACTATCTACCCATGGGGAGAGGCTATTCAATATTGACTATCTACCCATGGGAGAGAGGCTACTCAATATTGACCACCCATGAGGGAGAGGCTACTCAATATTGACTATCTACCCATGGGGGAGAGGCTACTCAATATTGAATATCTACCCATGGGGGAGAGGCTACTCAATATTGACTATCTACCCATGGGGGAGAGGCTGCTCAATATTGACTATCTACCCATGGGGGAGAGGCTACTCAATATTGACTATCTAGCCATGGGGGAGAGGCTACTCAATATTGACTATCTACCCATGGGGGAGAGGCTATTCAATATTGAATATCTACCCATGGCGGGGAGGCTACTCAATATTGACTATCTACCCATGGGGGAGAGGCTGCTCAATATTGACTATCTACCCATGGGGGAGAGGCTACTCAATATTGACTATTTACCCATGGGGGAGAGGCTACTCAGTATTGACTATCTACCCATGGGGGAGAGGCAACTCAATATTGACTATCTACCCATGGGGGAGAGGCTACTCAATATTGACTATCTACCATGGGGAGAGGCTACTCAATGTTGATTATCTACCCATGGGGAGAGGCTACTCAATATTGACTATCTACCCATGGGGAGAGGCTACTCAATATTGACTATCTACCCATGGGGGAGAGGCTACTCAATATTGATAATCTACCCATGGGGGAGAGGCTACTCAATATCGACTATCTACCCATGAGGGAGAGGCTACTCAATATTGACTATCTACCCATGGGGGAGAGGCTCCTCAATATTGACTATCTACCCATGGGGGAGAGGCTACTCATTGTTGACTATCTACCCATGGGGGAGAGGCTACTCAATATTGACTACCTACCCATTGGGGAGAGGCTACTCAATATTGACTATCAACCCATGGGGGAGAGGCTACTCAATATTGACTATCTACCCATGGGGGAGAGGCTACTCAATATTGACTATCTACCCATGGGGGAGAGGCTACTCAATATTGACTATCTACCCATGGGGGAGAGCCTACTCAATATTGACTATCTACCCATGGGGGAGAGGCTACTCAATAATGATTATCTACCCATGTGGGAGAGGCTACTCAATATTGACTATCTACCCATGGGGAAGAGGCTACTCAATATGGCTCATCTGACACGAAGCAAAATAGAAGACAAATACCTCAATGGCGTATCTGACATGACCAAACACAAAAATAGAGAGAAAATTAGAAATGACCTTCCATCTACTTACGAGGAATAACCCAATGTGGCATATCCTTCGTCGACTGATGTGACATATCTAAGTACCGGTATAGAGGATTGAACAGAAAGAATACTCAAAGAAAATCAACTGACGTATCTTGCATGGCTAAAATTCAAGAGAGAATCCTGGGAAGGTAGATGGTTTGTGTGTGTGGAGGCAAAGTGGAGGAGAAATGTCCAACTTTCTGAAAGGTCTAAATGTTTCATAAGAGAGAGAATTAGAAAAACTGATGGTGAACAATTCATTGTGATGGGGGAATGAGAGGAAAATCAAAATGGCGTACCTCACATGAATAAAATTCCAGGGTGAATATTGGGAAATGCCATTTTATCTACCCAAGGATAACTTCCCAATGCGGTCTGTTCGTCTCGAAGCAAACTGGGAGAGAATTTCCACTGACGTATCTGACATGGTTAAAAATGAAAGAAAATTAAATCCGACATTCCGCCTGAATTTAAGGGTGACAGAGAGGGAGAGAGAGAAGAGAGAGAGAGAGAGAGAGAGAATTAAGGTTCAACGTCGCGTTCAACAATATTTCCTCTGTGTAGCTACCTTAAAGAGGGTCAATTTCAATATTGCGATAGTATGGGAGAACAATCAAACTGGCGCATCCGACACCAATAAAATTCAAGAGCGTATCTTTGGAATTACATTCTATCTACTCAAGGGGGACAACTCTTGTTGCCTGTCCGTCTGGAACACATTGCTAGAGAAATGTCAAACTAACAAATCTGACATGGCTAAAAATTTCAAAGCAAAGAAAATTTTAAATGGCATTTCGTCTAACAAAACGGGACAAGGCGTATCCCTCGCGATAGAAAAGGCGAGAAAGACCTAACTATCATATCTGACAAACCATATATTTGAAGGAGGACTAATGACAGAGAAATTAAATTGGGACATCTGACATGAATAAAAATGCACGAGTCAATCTTGGTCAAAATAATTTGCAATTTTTTCACCATCCCGAAGTGCTGCCACAAATCGTCCAGCCCTACTATACCATCTATCTAGCATACACTGTTATCGAACCAGGAGAATGCTTCTCATCCTATACATACCCATCCATCCAATTTATCGTTTTATACCCTCAGAGTACGAGAGTGGAACAAACTGCTCTCATTAATGAAAGACATCCAATCAGCATAGCTTTTTTTTAAATCGAAGCTCAAATCATATATTAATGCAACTTGATGCGCAGCAACGACTGATTCATTATCACAGTCCGTGAAATGCAACATGACCAGATTGTTGGTGTGTCCTTCGCAGAGAACAGGGAAGCAAACTTTACCAATCTGATATATCCAAGGACGAATATAGATCAAACTTTACCAATCTGATATATCCAAGGACGAATATAGATCAAACTTTACCAATCTGATATATCCAAGGACGAATATAGATCAAACTTTACCAATCTGATATATCCAAGGACGAATATAGATCAAACTTTACCAATCTGATATATCCAAGGACGAATATAGATCAAACTTTACCAATCTGATATATCCAAGGACGAATATAGATCAAACTTTACCAATCTGATATATCCAAGGACGAATATAGATCAAACTTTACCAATCTGATATATCCAAGGACGAATATAGATCAAACTGATCTATCTGACAAGACTTGAAATTCAAGCGTGAATCTTCAGAAATTACGTTCTTGACCGATTGTTGTCAATCGCCTTACTTGGGAGATTTAACCCTATCTGGCCTGGGCTTTTTGGGACCTGTCCAGGCCTGGGGGGGAGCCGAAATGCCCCCCCCCCCCCCTAATTATTTTTCTTACCCCTTGAGCTTGGGTGAAGCTACCCTTGGGTGAAGCTCTACCAGAAAATGTAAAAAAATCCAAGATGGCCGCTTTGATGACGTCACAGTGACGTCATTTTCAAAAACGGCATTTTTTGGTCGATTTTTCGGTCAGATTTTCCGAAATTTTTATTTTTGCAATTTCTCCGCAAAAACTGCATGATAAATTAGTAAATATTAATGTAATGTGAAATAAAATAGTTTTTGCCCACTTTTCATTGCGTAAAAACAGAAACTTTGAAGAAATATGACAAAAACATCACTTTTCTGGGACACCACGTGGCCGCCATCTTGGATTTACCCATGATCCTCTGCTCGTGGGGTTATTTAAATAGGCTCAAAATGACTCCAATACGATAAACTATAAAGTTCCGGAGTGTCAGCTCTCCTTTTTTTGTCGTTCCGGAGATAGCGCAGAAAGTTTGGTAGGGGGGCCATAATGGCTCCCCCCCAGGCCAGGTAGAGTTAAAGTGGCAATTCTACCGTACTAGAAAATAATAGTCCTTCGTCAGCCAAGTCTCTGTTCAAGTTTCTTACTGCTTAGCTCTTTCAATGAACCACATGTGGTGTTTTGCTCTCGTGATCCCTTACATGAAGGATGGACGTGAAAAAGGCTGAAACTGTCGATGCTCATGCAGTTTATTGTAAATTCTGTCTACAGTAGCGAAATTGAAGGTTATAAAATTTACAGTAAACTAGCATTAATACAGTAACTTTAAGAAGATATTGGCACGAATCAGACGGAGCCACAGGCAGGAATGACTTGTACTGCCCAAGTATGCCTAAACGTTCCCTTGCCGGATCATTTTCTGTTTGTACCGTGGTACCCCACCACAATTTTTTGTCTGGAACAGACCGGAGGCCTTTTCCAAGACACTGTTGTTGTACAGGTTTTTTGGCTAATGGCCAATCTGTCACCGGCACTATAATACCGTGATTGATTGACCTGGATTGAGTTCTATTTTGGTACTTTTGTTAGCGTTCAGACGGCCCATTTACCCCACCATTAACAGATTTTGCTGTATCGTCAAGTGATGCAAGTCGATCAAACGAAAGCACATTATTAGCATAATTAGTGCGCAGTGATCAGCCCCGCGTATGACCCCGTTGATGCTGTTGAATCGTGAATCGGCTGATTGAAATATATTAACAACGAAGTTGTAGAATCTCATGAAATCTCTTGTATATCTAGATAAATAAAGCGAAAGCCTGCATTTGGACGGTATAATCAGTCGTATCTTTTACATGTGTACCTTGTTTTGTTCACACTACACCTGAATTAGTGGATTTTGTTTATGTACAAAAAATATGTCTGATTGCTTCGCAACTAAGATTTCAAATATCTATAACTATCAATCAATAACAGAGTATTTGATTGACTATAACCCAAGCTCTTCCATTTAGCCTGTATAATATTCCGTACAATGAGACTGACTGTTTTACCGATCGTCGAAGTGAAGACTGATAGGACCTACAACTGACTGCGAATTACCCGCTATTTTGTAACAATATTTGGCAGGTCTTAGACAATTAAAACATCATGGCAGGCTCGTCTGTGCATTTGATTACGTTCGATCGGTGGAATACTAGAGATACTATCTGGTGCGGGACGGATGGAGACGATTTTGGCTGGAAAATTGACATAGAGGTTTGCTGCAAACTTGCACATTCTGATCGTAATTCCTGGTTCAAACATCTGGGATCCAGGACCCATGCGCAAATTGCACTACTCGGGAATCGAACGGGTGCGATTTCGAGGATTGCAAATTGATCTGTGGGGAGCAATTTATTCACATTGGCAACCGACAACCGAAGAGTACAACCGACAACCGAAGATCACACATCGAGAGATTGTTCAGCAGTCTTGAAGTTACATGATAAAAAAATGTTACGTGTCTAAAATATCTTTTTTTGCTATCTACACACAATTTTCCTGAATGTTACTACTCTTTTTTATAATCATCATGCTATATTATCTTTGTATCTTACCTCACAACCAATTATCTTTGTATCTTACCTCACAACCAATTATCTTTGTAACCAATTAAAATTTACCAGTTTTGTCTTGGACACAGTTATTTTATATATACATTTAATACCTTGAAAAATGAAATACATGGACATGATTCAAAGCAACGAATGGATCTTGTACATTCATTAAAGTTCCAGACAATAGTACTCTTGAGTACTTTCATCGTACACTTTCGGCTGTTCTCCAATTTGTCATCTGCACTTTAGTACTGTGAACCTGATTGACCTCGGGTGCGTTCCCTTTTGTATGTTTGTCCCTCGTCGCAACGCGGCCGGGGACTTTAAAATGGTTCTTGCTTCTTTGTGTCCGTGTACGTCTGTGCATGTCTGTTCGAATTTTCCACAAGTGATAACTTTCTAACGCTTTGTTGGATTCTTCCGAAATTCGGCATACCCATTCCTTGCGACAAGACGCCAGTCGGTTTTGCATTTCAGCAATATCTGCCTGAGAGTGGCGCCACTGGCTCAAAATGGATCTTGGTTCTTTGTGTCCGGGGATGTCAGTTTGAATTCTTTACAAGCGATAACTTCCAAATGCTTTGCCGGACAAGACACCGGCTCAGCCGCTGCTAGTGCATTTCAGCAACATCTGCCTGAAAGTGTCGCCACTGGGTCTCGCTTCTTCATGTCCATTCCTGTCCGTGGATGTCTTTGCAAGCGATGTTCTTTGAAAGCGATAACTTCCAAATGCTTTGTTGGATTCTCCAGAAATTCAGCATACGCATTCCCTGCGACAAGACGCCGGATGCTACTGCTACTGTTAAAATGGGCCTTCAATTTTGCTATGAAATCATTTTATTCCACATCATATGATTTACCCTAAAGCTAATACTGTTATATGGAATATGGAATAGGTCTTTGGATTATGGACGCGGATATTCTCTAATGGACGACGGCTGAATTATGGATGACGGACTAGACGCTTGTAATTTTACATGAACCATATTTTATTTCAGAAGTATAATATGGAATAACTGACGGGAAAATCCCCACAGTACTGAACCTCTGGTTTTTGAATTTCGTGTCATCTTAAATGAAGGTCAACATTTCCTTCAATTTTGCTATCAAATAATTATATTCCACATCATATGATTTACCCTAAAGCTTCTGCATGAACCATTTGTGTCCACACGTGTAACTTACTATATTAATTACAGCTGAGTTCCTAAAGTTTGGGTTCACACTGTGCATATGATCAGTTTCCTGAATTGAATTGAATTCAACCTTGCTGGTCTTCAGACTGACAGATGATGGCATGCAGTTGTCAGTGCGGTTGTTCATGTACAGGAAGTTTTCTATGGCTTTCATGTCAGCACACCACCACTACCCTCAAGTAGAGCATGTCCCCACCCCCAGGGGCAAGTTAAAATTGCATCTCCAGAAAATAACTTTTGAAAAACTTAAGGATTCTTTCCAAATTTGGTGTGTGGGTACCTTGCCTCAAGATCTGGCTTGAGAATGTTTTTCGTGTTGATTCGTGTACAGGGGACACCACCTGAAAGCTAAATAAAGTGTTTCAAGACAATAACTTTTGAAAGCCTTGACCGATTCATTTCAAATTGGTGTGTAGCTACCTCACCTCGAGTTCTCGTTTGGCATTGTTTTTCATGCTGATCCACATATTGGTGGCGCCACCTGGGGGCAAATGTAAAATTATATTTCCGGACAATAACTTTTTAAAACTTGAATGAATTTTTCGCAAGTTTGGTATATGAATACATGTGCCTTACCTGAAGGTTTCTCTTGGGATTGTTTTTCTTGTCGATCTGATCATAGGTGGTGCCACCGGTAGGCCAAGTCAACATTTTCTATTTCCAATGTCAAGGAATCTTGCCCAAAGATATCGGTTGGGATTATTTTTTATGCCTATCTGCCTTTACATAGCGCTACCTGTGGACCAAGGTAAATTTGCATTTCCGAACAGTAACTGCATGCATGTTGGACCTGAACGAATTCTTTTAAATTTGGTATGTTGGTAACAGGTATCTTATGGGGCCATGCTAATGAATGTTTCCTTTACTAAAGATGCAAAAGGGATGCCTTTTCTATCGTATTTGATCGACTGTATCTAGTTTCTTCAATATTTGGCATATATGCATTCCTTGCGACAAGATGTTGATTGGTATTGTTTCAGAAAGATCTTCCTGAAGGTGGCGCCACTAGGGTTCTTTCCGTTCTTTTGTGCTGCAAGCGATAACTTTGAAACGCTTTAAAACGTCACTCGAAATTTGGTTTCTTGAAATTGGCTTCAATAACTTGAGAACTGCTCATCGAATTCTTCCCAAATTAGGCATGCATATACATTGTACCTTGCCACGAGATGTTGCTTGGGATTGCGTTATCCACTTTAGCTTAGATGGTGATGCCACCTGATGACAAAATCTGAAATTCGTTTTTGGCCAATAACTTGATAACTGCATGCATTCTTCTCAAATTTAGCATGCATGTACCATGCCAGGAGATGTTGCATGAGATTGCCTTTTATTCACTTGCACTTACAGGTGGCGCCACCTGGTGGCAAAATCCCAAATTTATCTCCGGGTAATACCATAACATAAGATGTCGCTTGAGATTGCGTTTCGCCCACTTGCGCCTACAGGTAGCACCACCTCGTGCCAAAATCTAAATTTGATTTCGCTCATCGGATTCTTCTCCAATTTAGTATGCAGATACCATGCCATGATATGTCCGCTGGGATTGTATTTCGCCTGCTTCTGCATACTGTTGGCGACACCTGGTGGACAAATCTGAAAATTGTTTCTGGCAATAATGTGTCAACTGCTCATCGGATTCTTCTCAAATTTGGTATTTATATGCCATAAGATGTCGCTTGGAATTGTGTTTCGCACACTTGTGCCTACAAATCTAAATTTGGTTTCCGGGCAATAATTTGGAGACCCCTCTTCAGATTCTTCCCAAAGTTCGTATGCTGATACATGTACCTAGACTGTAGAACTCTCTGTTAAATCAGGATATTAACAGACAGTGTCAGCGAACTGTTCCAGCTGTCTCCCCTTCAGTGATTGGTCATTCGACCCCGCCATTTTAAACTAATACGAGCATTTTCACCGGATCACTATTTATAGGAGCCACCCCAATCTTCATACACAAACACGTGACTGTCTCAGTTAACTGATGAAATAGCGCGGCCTCGTTTTCGATTTCAAAATCTGCCGTTTAACTGGGAAAATGTTGCTGTTGCTGCCTCAGCCAATCATTGGCCCTCCGTAGAAGGGTCCAGTACTATAGGCTAATACATGTACAATGTCATGAGATGATGCTTGGGGTTGCGTTTCGCCCACTTGCACCTACAGGTGGCGACATCTGGTGGCAAATTTACAAATTGGTTTCCGGGCAATAGGTTGAGGATGCCTTCAGCTTCTCGTAAAATTTGGTTTGCAGATAATGCCTTGAGATGTCACTTGAGGTTGCTTCTCGGTTACATAATTTCCATGCTTCACTGCATGGAAACTATATTACAGAAGCAATCAACTTTCAGTCAACCGTTCTGAGTTGATCTTAAAACTTGGGAAGGCAGAAAGACTCCGCATCCAACGCCTATGAAGCAGCAGTTGCCTCCATCAAGTATATCGCCTGAGACCAACAATGCTAAAAAATATTGCTGCCATTTCGGCGGGGTACCTAGTATCCTCTGGCTGCTTGTTTGTTTAGTGGTCAGACGGTCCATTTGTATCACCATTCTCAATTTTTGTTGTATCGTCAATTGATGCGAGTCGATCATTCTATTAGCATAATTAGTGCGCAGTGTTCAACTCCGCTTATGATACTGATGCAGTCGAATCGTTGGCTAGTTGCATTATATTAGCAACAAAGTTGTAAAACGTCATAAATAGCTAAATAAACCGAATGCCTACATTTTGACGGTATAATCAGTCGCATCTTTTACCCTGTTTTTTTGTTACTAAGAATTCATATAACGGAGTATTGGATTGGTTATAACACAAGCACGTCCATTTGGCCTGTATAATATTCCGTCCAATAAGACTGGCTGTTTTATCGATCGTTGACACTAGCACTGCAATAGAGCCTACTCTTGGCCTTGAACCGCATGTTTAGCTCACTGAGAGTTCGAAGCTATTTTGTGACATAATTTGTCATTTCTTAGGCAATAAAAAAATCACGGCAGTCTCGTCTGTCCATTTGATTACGTTCAATCGGTGGAATATTAGAGATACTATATCGGGTGTAGAACGGGAATATTGGAGATACTATATCGGGTGTAGAACGGGAATATTGGAGATACTATATCGGGTGTAGAACGGGAATATTGGAGATACTATATCGGGTGTAGAACGGGAATATTGGAGATACTATATCGGGTGTAGAACGGGAATATTGGAGATACTATATCGGGTGTAGAACGGGAATATTGGAGATACTATATCGGGTGTAGAACGGGAATATTGGAGATACTATATCGGGTGTAGAACGGGAATATTGGAGATACTATATCGGGTGTAGAACGGGAATATTGGAGATACTATATCGGGTGTAGAACGGGAATATTGGAGATACTATATCGGGTGTAGAACGGGAATATTGGAGATACTATATCGGGTGTAGAACGGGAATATTGGAGATACTATATCGGGTGTAGAACCGATCGAGACGATCTCGGCTGGAAAATTGTCATAAAAGTTTGCTGCAAACTTTAACATACACATAAACGTTGATCATAAATAGTGCCGAACAACGTATCATTAAGGCCAAAACTGAAACTGATAAAACATTTCTGGTTCGAACTTCGTGAGTAAATACAATATAACCAGACATTTGGGATCCAGTCCCCATACGCAAATTGCACTCCTCGGAAATATGACGGGTGCGATTTCGAGGAGTGCAAATTGCAATCCCTGCAGACCTGACTGGTGTCATTTATTGCAAACCCATAAAATTTCATAAATACCTTGTGAGTGCTGGTCACTTTAATGCTATGAAAATTGAAATATATATACATGGTGCCGAAGCAACAAATGGATCTTGTACATTCATTAATGTTCCAGACAGTAGTAATCTTGAGTACTTTCATTTAAAGTTGCAGTTTGTTCACATCTTTCAGGAGCATGATTTGTGGCATTATGGATGCTTACTTTTGCGAGTTTGCGTATTCATCTCTCGATATTTTCGCCAAGCTGATGATGTTGGATGAGCTCCTGAAACCGCAAGTCCCATCTACGTCGAGGATTGACACAACAACTACAAACATCACAGACAAACATAGGATCTACATCCAAAAAAAAAGAGAAAAAGCAGATGACTAAATGATATAGGCATTGAGAACGACAATCGCAGTCCATCGATCGTTTAAGCTCTATCTGAATTGACAAAAGTAAAATATTATCTATGGAAGACAGTACAACGTATTGTTATATAGTTAGAATTGCAAGTCTTTAAGTCCCAATATTCTCAAATAACAGAACCGCCAAGAAGTAGTGTATTTGTGCAGAATTCATTATTTTGGGGTGAAAATATCCGATTTCTCTCCGTGAATATATGCGCAGATCGATCGTAAGCAGAATGGGGTTTATGCAAAACATATGTTGTTCCAATATGTAGCTCTGAGGAAAAGTCGATTCCAGTTATGATCAATCTTCATACATCTTTACTGAGAAAAATATGACCGCTCCAGAAACAAGTGAGAAATGACCACCTGTGGTTATCACCTTCCATACCAAGAGTTTCCCGCTCTCCCTGTGCCGCCATCAAACACCTTAACAGTATAAGTAAAACACAGAGACCTATTTACCTGTGAGCCTCACTCTAGCAGCTAGGGAACATTGCCCTCTTGATTCCATTGACGGGAAGAGAGGTCGTGACAAAATTATTGGTTACACTCAAAACTAAACGTTCAAATTGTTTCTTTGAAACAAAAATTGGTGACCGAGTGGAACACACCTTCAACAAAATAACAGTGCCTCGTCTTTTTGAAATTTTCTCTGGAATTTTATGAACTTTGTTTTTTATTGAACATAATTAGGTAAAATACCAAGGTCACACTTTGAGTATCGTTTAGAAAGCACCGCTATTTTCTTTGAATTGTTCTGTACAAGCATGTCAAATTTCAAATCCCAATATGAATAGTTTTCAAGAAATAAACAAGCTAATAACTATTAACTGATACTGTTTTCATAAAACAAAAAATTTAATAACTATTAACTGATAGTGCCCCCCCCGCAGTGAATGGGCGATACAAGTGTCAATGTCGATCTTAAACTGATCTCCACGCAATAGGATGAAAGTTTTGCCGCTCACAATAAGATTTTGAATCCTAAAATTTCACGAATACATTCATGCAGCAAAACAATCTCAGAAATATCATATTTTTACTTTCGGAGAGTTGTGTTGACAACCCCGTATTTTCAGTGCAGTTATTCTGTTGCCACATGGACTAAATGGTATTGATGTGTACTTTATCTTGGGTGCCATCAAGCTGATGACGCAGGCACAAGGCTCCGTCTTATAATCCTGCGCTGAGATGGCGTAGCTACGTCTTATAAACCTGCGTATTCGAGTCTGAATATGAGGTAGCGAAGGTGGTTCCTGTGAAGTCGTAAATTTTCCCCGCCTCCTACACATGTCACGAATTTATTATCTGTATATGGTAGGATTATAATGATATGCTGTTAATTCCCGAGACCCACCCTATCTACTTCCCATTTGCCACATATATGTAGGTTTATTGTCATGAGTTATCGCAAGACGTCGGACGTTACATGTTAGTTATTCTGGGTATTCCTTCATTTACCATGTTTTGCCCAGGCATTCACTCCTTCATACGATCCCGATGCTCATTCAATGGCAACAGATGAGTTACTTATTTGAGCTGATTTTAGTCACATGGTGTTTCGCTATCTATACCCCATTCCACAATTGTCTTAGTGTGTGTTTGACCCTATTACATTAAGCTGACAGTTCCTAAAACTCTTTCGATGGAGACACAAAATGATTTCCGATGATCAGATGTACATATTCAAAAAAAAATGCAGGCACTTTGAGCACAAATAATTTGATTGTTTATTATATTGATAACAAAATTTAACGGAGAGCGCAAACATGGTATCATATTGACATCATCAAGCCGTTCGAATTGCCTCAAACATGTTCAAATGTGATACAGTCATTTAGTGTTTTATATAACCTTTCTCAAAAATACCAAATATTTAATAATTAGATTACAATAACTACTCGCATGATGTTTTTCTATCTATACCCCAGTCCAGAATTGTCTTAGTGCTTGCTGACATCATTGAAAACTGTTGACCGCTTTTATCTTGTAGGAAACCATCTTTCCATGGTTTTGGACCATTTGGAATTTGTGCAGTCATACGAAGTAGGTTTATCGATGACGACGACTGAATATAGGAATGTGGATCGGACGATGCTATTCAAAATTCTATCATATTACATTTTGCTGACAGCCCCTCAACATGTGTTCTAAAGAAAAATAATGATCTGTGAACATCAGTAATACACGTACAATACATCCCCGTGCGATTTGAGCAAAAATAATGAGATTATTTATTATATTGGTCATGCAGTTGAGAGATGGATGAAATTGTCCTTTTGAAATATATTGTCACAGTATGACGTCATAATCGCCTCAAACATGTTTACATGTGATATAAACATTTAGTGCATTATATACCCTTTCAAAAATTTCCAAATATAACAAAGTTCCAAGTACTTTAATTATTCACATGGAGTTTTACAATCTAAATCACAATTCCAGACTTGTGTTCCGGTGCTTAGAACACGACAACATTACATTATGCTGACATCCCCGAGGCAATTTTCATGAAGACAAGAAATGATTACTAATGCATGTCCCACGTGATTTGAGTAAAATAATGTGATTATTTATTATATTGATCATGATGTTCAGAGGACGCCGAAAATGTCATTTGAACATTACCAAATTTGACGTCGTTATGACGTCATAATCGCCTCAAACATGTTTAAATGTCTTCTAGTCATTTATTACATTATATAATCTTTCAAAAAGTACCAAATATGCCAACGTTTGAAGTATTATAACTATTCGCATGGTGCTTTTCTGTCTATACCCATTTTGGAAATGCATAATCATGCCAGAATGCCAGTAATGTTAAGTCGCATGAATCCCCAAAACCCCAACGCCCAGAATCTAAACAAGTGGTTTTAAACTTGGCATAGGATAGGCTTTCAGAATAACATTGTCGGCAAAATTCCCCAGGGGTAGGTAACACTACCGTTGGATCACCGTTTTCTAGTATTCATATATTATTCCAAGTTGGGAAATGCAGCACCTAAGAATACGCCTTGCTGCAATGAGCTTGGCTGATAACCAGGAATAACACAATATTACGGATAACAATGTCTTGGTTTATTAGAGGGCGACGTTTCGTAGCAGATATGTTTTTCGAGCACTGAAGTGCGCACTTAACATGTCAGAAAATATCGGGAGAGAAGAGTGTACAGGAAAGGTCATAGGTTAAATCAGATATTGTAAAAGAATAATAGTAAGACAGTAAACAACTGGGGTGAAATGTAGTCAGTACCCGACCATGTTCAACCTTTTCACTTTTTTACCGATGATGGCGTTTCTGTCGAATTAGCTTAAATCTGTTAATATTGTTTGGACTGTACAGAAATTTTCAAATGATTACCTGTTGTTCCGCAATTTACCTGCATTGCTGAGATGCGCCAATACGTATGCCCTTCATCAAACAAAACTAGGTCTAAGGAACGGGAGGGTCCGGATGTAGAGAGATTAGGAGTCGGACGTGCTTGAACTTTGCTCCGAGAAATTTGTCTAATTCTGTGGATGTCAGTTGATCTTAGCTCTGATTTTTGTGTATTATATTTTGTGAACCCTTTTGACAAGTACGTGTAGTGAAATTTCTCAGTTTTTCACCGTTTAAGGCATTTTTGTCTGTCAGTTCAGCCCAGTTCGAGAAGACAGAGATCCGCCATTACTGCCTTCTCGGTCTATATGACTGAGACGGTTGGCGAATTATATTCTGTCTTTCTCTCTTTTCTTCTGTTTGTTCACTATCTGTAAATAATCGTATTCTGTTAGTGTATATATTTTCTTGTTTTGGATTGGTTTAGTTTAAAGTTGGTTCGTTTCTCTTTCGGTTTAGCTTATTTCTATTTGCACATTTCATTTTGTGTATGTTGAAATAGGCTAAATACATGTACCAAAGTGAAGGTATATAGCTGCATGTTGTAGGCCTAATCCTGTAAGTACAATTTTGTACTGGTATTTGTTCTCTTTTGTTCTTCGGTGTGGCCGAGTAACTCACGCCCTTTTTCGTAATATGGCGCACAGAAGGTTTGACCAATTCTCTTCCTGATTTACATTAATGACATCAGTAATGTCTCTGATGTGTTGAAAATCATACTATTTGCTGATGACACGAGTACATTATACTCGCATAAAGATCTTTTACAAGTTATTAATATTATGTCTCTGGAACTAGAAAAACTCTACAGATGGTTCTGTTGTAACCGTTTATCGCTGAATATTCAGAAAACAAAATACATGTTAATAAAACCTATTACAAATAAGAACAACCGCGAAGATACCTTGCCATTATTAATATCTGGAACACAAATTGAAATGGTAGAGAAATTCAAATTTTTAGGTGTTATTTTTAATAACAAACTGAATTGGATTGATCACATAAATTATATCTGCAAAAAGTTGTCTAGAAATATTGGAATAATAAATTTCATAAAAACATCAATTAACAAAAAATCTCTATATATTCTGTACTTTTCGTTGATCTTTCCATATTTATCCTACTGTAATATTTTATGGGGAAATACGTACGCTACTCACCTACACCCATTGCTCCTACTTCAGAAGAGGGCACTACGAATAATTACTTTATCAAATAAACTAGACCATACAGAGCCTTTATTTAAAGAAAAGAAAATTCTACAACTTTGTAAATTGAATGCATACTCATCTCTTCTCCTCGCCCATAAAGTCTTTCATCACCCTAGTCAACTGCCCAAAAATTTCCATTGTTATTTTACCAAACAATCTTCCATTCACCACTACAATACTCGAGGTCATCAATTCAATTTATACAGGCCTATTTACCTGACTAACTTATCACTTCACACTGTTAAAATTGCTGGTCCTCGAGAGTGGAACAAATTACCCTACTTGCTCAAAGAAATTAATTCAACCTCCCTATTCAAATCGAAACTTAAATCATACCTGATTGAACACTGACCAGTTTCACAGCAGCACTTTATTGTTCATGAAATGTATCATGTGAAATACTCCTTGTATAATTATTTCCACTGGGATAGAACAAGCCTCATGGGGCTTTATTCCCGCCAATATTTAGTCTGTATAATGTTAATGTACATGAATTTATTTTATTGGTGAATAAATATTCATTCATTCATTCATAGACCGCTGAACCTAAAACTCACAGGCTTACAGAACGCTAAGCCGATTGATATATATCACGCATTGAAAGAAACTGTTGGAACAGAAAGATCCGTCCTTGATGGTCTAGTACAGGTGTCAAATACCCTATGGAACGTTAAAGTAGCAAAAGAACAGGTTAAAAATAACCTGATTTCATAAAAGGTATAGACTTTGGAGATCAATGTGGTCATTTTGAAAAAAAAATAGAACCCAAAAAATCGCTTGTAAATATGAAAGGATCATGCGATTTCCCAAACTCTGCGATTACAACGGCATTTGAGTTCTGTGGTGATGTTCTTGATATAGAAAGAGAGTTATAATCGTTCGATAGAGAGTTGGGAGTCAGGAGTTCGAAGAATTTCTTCCTTCTTCTATTTTAGTAGGAGGTATGAGGCTTCCTGTTTGGTTTAATGGTCAAGTAAAACATGCTATACTTGTGGATCGAAAGATCATATGAACTTGTCCTTTAACAGATAAATGCCTGATTTGTCATCAGAAAAGTCATTATAAAAGCCAAAGGAAATGATTCGTTGGATTCTCTTCCTGTTTCCCTCGCAAAAGTTCGTAAGGAGCTTTACGCAGAGACTCTCAGGCAGAAAAGAAAACATCTGTTAGCTGAAGAGCCTCAGAGTAAAACAGTAGACGTATGGGAAACTGTAGGCCCTCCTGGCAAGCCCATCCAAAAAAAAACAAATGAGATCAGTCATACGACGAGAGATCCTGAAGGATCTTGGCGCCCACCAATGTCCGATAATTGTAAGCTAATGAGAAGCGGATCTTTTTGTTCATTGTTACTAAGAACAAACGATTTTTTTTGTAATTTTGTTTGCAGAATTTCGAATTTGAGCGAAAAAGATCGAAAAAAGGACACTGGAAAACACCCAGATATTAGATTTCTAGAAACTGTACTTGATGTCGGTTGTTATAGTACAAGTGAAATGAGCAAAGTTAGTCTGAAAGTGAATGTCCAGAGGATCCTTCGTCTTCGTTTTGTTGTATTTTTTTTTTACACGTTTCATCATTGGGTACTGGAAGCGAAGACAAATCTCTTTGACACTTTGGCATGAGCTATGAAACATACCATGCTCGAAAATAGTAAGATGGTACAACCTTAATACTAGTCAAGGGATCCGGTCCGTGCAGTAATGTTGAAACTTTGAAAGCGTCTGAATCTCCCTTGGATCAAAACACGCAGTAGTCTACAGCTGTCGAGTTGTGACGTTGTGTCACAAGAGTGGCATCCCTTTGTGTAGCCGGCCTGTCGGCAGACGAAACAGTAGGGCAGTTCACTTGCAACGGCATGGAGTAAAATAAACTGATTTAAAATTTTAAGAAATACGAAATCATTTGAACTCTTTGATATAGAAAATGAAGGTATGGATATTCTCTGTAGTAAATATATAGAATATGTCCCACGGTTTGATCTGCCGACTCTTGTGATGCAACGTCACAACTGGGAATATCATATTAATTGAATCGTAACTTGGATTTTCGAATCGGACCAAAAAAGGTATCTTGCACAACTAGGCCCCATGTGGGACCTGTGTACCAAATTTGAGAAAGATCCTTGCAGTACTTCCTGAGAAATCACGATAACAAAGATTCATGGGAAATTCAAGATGACCGCCTGGTGGCCATATTGTACTTTCGAATCGGAGCGTAAAAGCTATCTTGCACAACTAGACCACAAGGGGAACCTGTGTACCAAACTTGAGAAAGGTTCATGCAGTAGTTGCTGAGAAGTCACGATAACAAAGTTTCATGGGGAAATCTAAGATGGCCGCCTGGTGGCCATATTGGATTTTCGAATCGGACCAGAGAAGATATCTTGCACAACTAGACCTCACTTGGAACCTGTGTACCAAATTTGAGAAAGATCCATGCAGTAGTTCCTGAGAAATGGAGATAACAATAATTGTTTATGGACGGACTGACGGACGGACGGACGACGGACGACTGACGACGGACCACGGACGAAAAGTGATTTGAACAGCCCACCACCAGATGGTGGGCTAAAAACTCCACAACTCCACATTGTTGCAGAAACTTATAAAACAGGGCTATTCCACCAAGCGCCTCCACTCAAAGTTTCTCAAATTTGGCGATACATATCGCATGCTGATAGCAAAATACGAACGTAGCGTGCAAGATCTATGGCGCTACGTTTCGTAACTTGTGTCTAATTCCGCTTAACCCGGGGCTAGGGGCCGTATGAACCCATGTACTTCAAGATCCTCATGGTACTCATATGAACAGTCACAATCAAAGCGTGACTGAGATACATCATTCTTTAGATGACGACTTTACAACGAATATTGTGGATTAAGAATACTGATCAGCGATACGGATTTGATATTTTTGGAACATCATGATGTCTTGCCGGCATCATTGAAAACTGTTGACCGCTTCTCTCTTGCAGGAAACAAGCCTATGTTTATGTATGCAATGATTGTCTTTTTGAATTTGGTGCTAATACTGTTATATGGAATATGGAATAGGTCTTTGGATTATGGACGCGGATATTCTCTAATGGACGACGGCTGGATTATGAATGACGGACTAGACGCTTGTAATCACACCTCTCGTCGATGAGTTAGAAGAAAATTGTGGTTCAGATGATAACGATAATGATATTGACAGTGAAATTAACACTGAAAGTGTAAATACCAAGCTCTGTTTGATATTCAGAACTCTGTTCTGATTATGCTGAAAGTGTTGAAATCACATTGACTCTCGTTCAAATGATTCAGAGAGATGTTACCTCATCTGAATCAGAAAGCGCAGACTTGACGGATGCCAGTGATGTGTCAAATCAGGATGCATCAATGCAATCCGATGATTTATACTCTGGTGTAGATTTGAATTTTACAACAAGAGAAGAAATAATAAATGAATTCACAGATGACGGAAGCAATCAACAGACTTGTAGTAAAAAAGCTACCCCGAATCAAAAAAGGGGGAAACCTCATCTACTGAAACCGACAAGAATCCTAAAATAGTCGAAACTACGCCCACTTCTACCAACGATTCAACTATGCTCTCTGATGATGAGACTGTAATGAACGTCCCTTGAAAGGCGAGACTTCTTTGAACCAATGGTCGAAAGTCTTGTAGGGACAAAAGAGAGATCAAGACATTTATAAGAAGAAAAGTAAAAAGAAGAGAAAGGAGAAAAGAAAAATGAAAAGCAAGCTCAGAACGAATTACCCAAAATAATACGTTCATAATGGCTAAGTTATATTCTCTAATGGATATTTACTAATGGACGACGGCTGAATTATGAATGACGGACCAGACGCTTGTAATCCTTCTACACGTATATCTTGGCTTGGGCAGTTTTATATGTCATTTCTTTGTGCAGACTGAAAATGGCTCGGTCACCAACTATCATTCTGTGGAACTGCAGAGGAGTTTGGCCAAATTTGAATGAACTCCAACTATTAAATAAAGATTATCAACCGTCAGTTTTGTGTCTCAACGAGACATTTCTGAAGAAAGCAGATAAAGATCAAATCAAATTACGCCAATACACACCTTATCATTCCCACGCTTTAGATGGACACGGAAAAGCTACAGACGGCTCTTCAATATTGATTAAAATGGGTGTTTCACAAAGTCCTGTTCATTTAGTGACAGATTTACAAGCTGTAGCAGTTCGTATTACCTTCAATTCCGTTTGCACATTATGCACAGTCTACATACCTTCTTCTGATAATCTCCGGCTTAGTGAACTTCACAATCAAATTTACGATCAGCTCCCGAAACCGTGTTTGATAATGGGTGATTTAAACGGTCGTAATATCCTCTGGGATAATGAAGACAATTGTAAAGGAAATATTCTTGGAAATTTTATATCAAATAAATCTTCGTGTAGTTTTAATGGTGGTTCTTATACACATTTGTCCTCAGCTCACGGAACCTGGTAAGCATTAGATATCTCGCTTTCGACTTTCTTATTCTCGAAGAATTTACTTGAACAGTTCATGAGGATCTTTGTCGAAGTTGTCATTTCCCCCACTGTTTCAAGAGCTATTCACTCAGCTGATGACCCCCTTTAACAAGGTATAATTTTAGGAAAGCAAATTGGCTAGAATTTGAAAGGCGTTGTTCACAAAAACTACAAGCAGTCTCTTTCGCTGATGTTCCAGATCCTATACAGTTATTCTCAGATATGCTGACAGAAATTGCCAGCCAAACCATTCCCACATCTTCAGGAGTTGCACATATTAAAATACCTTGGTTTAATGACTGCAAAGAAGCAAGAAAATGTAGGAAGAAAGTTGAACGATATTTCCGCCGACATCCTAATCCTGGAAATTTGAAACATCTCAGAGTTACAGGAGCTAAAGCTCGTAGAACCATGAAACAGAATAAACGTGATTCTTAGAAAAAAGTATGTTTCTAAGATCAATACACATACTCCTATAACACAAGTTTGGAATATGATCCAAAGAATAAAAGGTAAAAGCTCCAAATCCAGCGTTCATCATCTCAACGATGGGAAGCAGTTGATAACTGACAGAGTAGAAATTGCAAATAAATTAGGCGAAACAATTGCCAAAACTTTTCGTCAGAAAATTATGTACCTAAATTTCAAAGTTTCCAAAAAAAGAGAAGAGAAAATTGAAATTAAATTCCCCTCAGATAACTGTGAAGGCTATAACGCTATGTTTACAATTGAGGAACTTCATGCTCCTCTCACGAGAGCTAACGATTCTGCTGGAGGTCCTAATAATATTCATTATCAGTTTTTGAAACATCTACCCGAATCTTCTCTAGAAATCCTGTTACGCATATTCAACAGACTTTCCACCGTCATGGCATAATGCCATAGATATGCCAGTACCAAAGCCTGGCCTTAACCATACAAACCCTGGTAATTATCGTTCGATTTCACAGAATAGCTGTGTTTGCGAAACAATGGAACGCATGATAAATGATTGCCTTATTTGGTACCTGGAAACTGAAAAGGAATTTACTGATATTCAAGCTGGTTTCCGTGAAAATAGAAATACCATTGATCATTTAGTCGGATTAGATTCGTATGTCAAGAATGCTTTCGCCAAGAAAGAACATTTCTTTCTGGACAGTAATATTCCAGTGGAACCTGCATATGGCGTATACATATCTCGCCTAGTAGCATTTGCTACATCCTGTGTTAAATGTGACGATTTTAATCAACGTCACAAAACATTGATGCAGAAACTTATAAAACAGGGCTATTCCACCAAGCGCCACCAAGTTTCTCAAATTTGGCGATACATACCGCATACTGATAGCAAAATACGGACTTAGCGTGCAAGATCTATGGCGTTACGTTTCGTAACTTGTGTCTAATTTCGCTTAACCCAGGGCTAGGGGCCGTATGAACCCATGTACTTCAAGATCCTCATAGTGCTAAGATGAACATCCGCATTCAAAGCGTGACTGAGATACATCATTCTCTAGATGACGACTTTACAACGATTATTATGGATTAAGAATGATGATCAGCGATACGGATTTTATATTTTTGGAACATCGTGATGTCTTGTCGGCATCATTGAAAACTGTTAACCGCTTCTCTCTTGTAGAAAACTAGCCTATGTTTATGTATACTATGACTGTCTTTTTGAATTTGGTGCTAATACTGTTATATGGAAAATGGAATAGGTCTTTGGATTATGGACGCGGATATTCTTTAATGGACGACGGCTGAATTGTGAATGACGGACTAGACGCTTGTAATATGGTTTCTATTTTTTTATTTAGAAAAGACCTATGATACTACATGAAAATACGGGATTCTAAAAGATCTTCAAAATATGGGATTAAAAGTCCGTTTACCCATTTTTATTTCCAACGTTTTGAATGATAGACAATTCCAAATTCATTTAGGTACAACCATGCCTGATCATTTCGATCAGGATCAGAGTGTCTCACAGGGCAGTATTTTGTCTAATTCTCTGTTTAGTATCAAGATCAACAGCTTAGCTGCAGTTCTGAATAATCAATTGATGGTTCATGTTTTGTAGACGATTTCAACTTATCGTGTAGTGGAAAAAGTATACACAATATTGAGATAACATACAACTTTGTCTAAATAGAATACAGAAATGGTGTCTAGAAAATGGCTTCAAAGTCTCCAGAACTAAAACAAATTGTATACACTTTTGCAGAAAATATTTCCAGCACAAAGATCCAGTACTTACATTACAGTCATTTTACAGTACTTGATGGAACTAAAATCTAAGTGGTAAAAGAGGTTGAATTCATAGGCATATTGTTTGAGCAACGACTAACATTCAAATCGCATATAAATTGCTTGAAAGTCAAATTCACGAAAGCTCTAGGTTTGTTGAAGGTAGTCGCCAGCTATAAGTGGGGAGGAGATAAGCAAACTCTTCTCCATTTATACCGATCAATTGTTCGTTTTAAACTTGATTATGGCTCTATTGTTTACAACGGTGCAAGCAAGTCAAACTTGGCAAACTAGATCCTATTCTCCATCAAGGACTGAGGCTTTGCCTCGGTGCGTTCAGAACGTCCCCTAATTAGAGAATAAATGTCGAAGCAGATGAACTTCCTTTAGAAATTAGTCAGATTTTACCTAACAAACTCTTGCCAACTCCACCATGGCGGTTAGCCAAACTAGAAGTAGATATTACTCTGACGAATTATAAAAAGGCAGACACGAGCCAGCTCGTATATACACAAGAATTTGGTTTACTGAGAGAGCCATACAGATCGCATCAGGCTATTTATAGAGATGGTTCTAATGATGGCGAGAAAGTAGCATGTGTTACCATCTTTGGTTCTAAAACTGAAACTTATCGTCTACCAGGTAAAAGTTCCATATTCACCGCAGAAGCAAAGCTCTGTTGTCGGCTTTAGAAGGTATTGGGTCCACTAAAAGGAACGAATATGTCATATTCTCAGATTCACTGTCATGCCTTCAAGCGATTAAAAGTCGAAATTCATCTCATCCCACCATCTTAAATATTCTAGAAAAACATGACATTAGATTTGATCAACAGAGCGATATTGTGTTTTGTTGGGTGCCTAGTCACGTTGACATCAAAGGTAATACTGAAGCTGATAAAATGGCTAAGGCGGTCTTAAATAATGAGGTTGATCCTGTTGGAATCCCATACGACGATTTCAGACCATCTATCTGTGCTTATGTGAGAAAGTTATTTCAATCTTTATGGGATACTATGGATAATAACAATCTTCACGAGTTCAAAAAACTGTTGGTTATACTCATCTGAACAGCCAGAAACGTTTCGATCAGGCTATGATTAGACGATGTCGGATCGGCCATACAAGATTAACTCACGAATATTTACAACAAAAAAAGGGCCGATTCCAAGGTGTATTCCATGTCACGAAGATATCATGGTGAGACATATTCTTATGGACTGTATAGATTTTAAGATTGTAAGAGATGCTTTTTATCGAGCAGCTACGTTGAAAGATCTTTTTGGTCGAGTAAAAGAAGATTGTATTTTATTTGAGAGAGATTTGACAGCTGTTATAAATTTTAATGTATGTACCTGTTTTAATGCATTAGTTTACTGAGTTATCAACTTGAATACTTAGAATTCTGTTTGATCGTCGCTATGTAGCAGAAATATTGCTGAACGCGACGTTAAACCTTAATTCTCTCTCTCTCTCTCTCTCTCTCTCTCTCTCCAAGGAACGTAGAAGAGAAACAAGCTCACTTTTCTATTAACAAATGATCATGGCTGCTTTTTCGACTCCACCTACTGTTTTCGTGCTCAATAGCAGATCGTCTTCGTCTTACTTTTTTGTGTCGAATATCATGGATGAGTGTAAGTGCTTACATAGCGTATATTGATGTCCATGCGTTGTGCGAACCTACAATATGATGATTCGCAGTAATATAATCCTCACAATCTCGGTACCCTACTGAAATGTTGTTGTGGGGTAAGATCAGGTTATCCATGACAGCGCTTTTCATCGCTTACATGCACTCAGGCAGTTCCTTTGGAAACTATCTTGACTTTATAGTCACCAATGCACATTCACCATGCAATATCCCGAATACAAACCAAAATTTCTGGCGAGTTAGTCTGCTTCTGTGAATATTTCTCGGACACTTCGCCAATCTCCAATTTCTGGATTTAGAAAAGGATGTCTGACCATGTTGAGGTATGGTCGGCAGAGTTGAATTATTAGGAAGCTGGTAATTACAAGCGTCTAGTCCGTCATTCATAATCCAGCCGTCGTCCATTAGAGAATATCCGCGTCCATAATCCAAAGACCTATTCCATATTCCATATAACAGTATTAGCACCAAATTCAAAAAGACAATCATAGTATACATAAACATAGGCTTGTTTCCTGCAAGAGAGAAGCGGTCAACAGTTTTAATGATGCCGGCAAGACATCATGATGTTCCAAAAATATCAAATCCGTATCGCTGATCAGTATTCTTAATCCATAATATTCGTTGTAAAGTCGTCATCTAAAGAATGATGTATCTCAGTCACGCTTTGATTGTGACTGTTCATATGAGTAGCATGAGGATCTTGAAGCATATTTTACGCCAAAAGCAGACAAGGAAAACACATATACTCTGACAGAAGTACATGGCGATGGTATCTTTGCAGATAGGTAGACGGTCTGCAGCCACATTGTGGTTGTTCGAATTGTTGTGGTTGTCACTGATTGACCAATAAGCCAGGTTATTCTTATGAACATGCCTCATACACCATTAATCATGATAATGGTTCAGTTATAAGTTCATTAATAGTATCTGTGTTCAAGAAAACTGATCGTAGATATATTAATGTTGGAAGCCATAAAGCATTCTTTAGCTCGACTACATACAAGAGATATCATTCATGGGATGTTTCTTTGTTTATAGAGTTGCTTGAATTTCTCATTAAAAATATCTATGTGAAATTTGGCAACACAATATATCAGCAGAATATAGGTATTCCAATGGGTACTAATTGTGCACCCCTGTTGGCTGACCTGTATCTGTTCTCTTATGAATATGACTATATGCAGGCGCTTTCAAAAACCGATCCATTCAAAGCCCGTTCCTTCTCATTCACCAAACGCTATATAGACGATCTTCTCGCTGTGGATAATCGCTATATAAATGACGCAGTGAAGGATATATATCCACCTTCACTGGATTTGAAGGAAACTACAGATAGCCCTACAGGCACATCTTATTTAGATCTCTATCTCTATAAAAATGAAGCGGGCATTCTCTCTCGTCGACTTTATGACAAAAGAGATGATTACAATTTCGACATCGTAAACTATCCCTTTCTGGATAGTAATATTCCAGTGGGACCTGCATATGGCGTATACATATCTCGCTTAGTAGCATTTGCTAGATCCTGTGTTAAATGTGATGATTTTAATCAACGTCACAAAACATTGTTGCAGAAACTTATAAAACAGGGCTATTCCACCAAGCGCCTCCACTCAAAGTTTCTCAAATTTGGCGATACATATCGCATGCTGATAGCAAAATACGAACGTAGCGTGCAAGATCTATGGGGCTACGTTTCGTAACATGTGTCTAATTCCGCTTAACCCGGGGCTAGGGGCCGTATGAGCCCATGTACTTCAAGATCCTCATGGTACTCATATGAACAGTCACAATCAAAGCGTGACTGAGGTACATCATTTTTAGATGACGACTCTATAACGAATATTATGGATTAAGAATACTGATCAGCGATACGGATTTGTTCTCTTCTACTTGTTTTGTTTGAGTATCATACATGTGCATCATGCACACAACAACAAAAATTCACATACATGGGAAATAACTGTCGGAAGCAAAATAATGGGCAATTCATCAGATAAGCTAGGAAACAACTCACCGCCCTCATCGTCATGCCGTAGATACCACGATACGATCAGATATAATCCTCAAGTGGTATGAAAGCATCTGATGGACTCTGGGGAATTCCTCCAGAACATCCTTCTTTCATGCTCGACAGACTTTTTGTTCCTGTCAAAAATCCACAATGCTCAGAAAAATGCGGGAATTCACTGGTTAAGATTATCATTTGTTTTCAAACAGGCGAAGGAATGCCAAAATTAGCATTGTACCCCAACCGGTATTTGAGGAGTGTTTGTCGTTTCATTTTTAATCTTGGCTTGGGGCAATGGAAGTCAGAGCACAAATCTAGAACAATGGGCGTCATTAATCATAAATCAGGGCTAAATGATATTTAGTAAATATATTTTTTTTAAATCAGCTTGATGTGACAAATTAAATATTTTTCTTCAAGAGTTTGGTGAATGATGAGCCCACAACTGAAGACCCTATTCACGGTAATGCCTGACCGAAACAAGGAACAAAATTATAAGATTTAATAGCAATGTGATAAATCTTCTTTGAATTTGAAATATAACGCAATAAAGATGATTATACACAGGAATGTCATTGCGGTTCATTATAGCGGCAACATTTGATGATGAAGTTGGTACATGAGCTGTACAGCTTCGAGTTACAATTTTGTGATAACTGTGGCATGCTATTGGGATGAATTCACTTGGTTTCCAAATAAAACGGTATTGACTTCAGAGGGAGGAACGCTATTCTTTTTTGCCGTCAGTGGGTGAAATACGGTGCTGTCTCTCCACCAGGATAAGGAATCACCGTGCTGTCCTTCCGCCAGACTGTGAAACACAATATTGCTCGCTGTAAGTCGGAGGAAAACCATACTGCCTCGTGAAATGGAGTGTGGTACACAATCCTGCCTCGCTTGCTTCCAGTTTTCTGATTCTAACAGTTGAACATGATCAACCTAGTTCGTTTTTTAAGATAGGCGGTTCAAACCTGTCGGGGTCCTCCCACTGATCTTGTATAAGCTTCTTGCTTATTGGCAGATTGACAACGTTGTTTCGCTACCAGAGGAGGGAGACGGGCTGCGTCAACTTGATGGAACATCATATTACTTCGCCACCAGATGGAACATGATATTACTTCGCCACCAGATGGAACATCATATTACTTCGCCAGCAGATGGAACATGATATTACTTCGCCACCAGATGGAACATGATATTACTTCGCCACCAGATGGAACATGATATTACTTCGCCACCAGATGGAACATCATATTACTTCGCCGGCAGATGGAACATGATATTACTTCGCCACCAGATGGAACATGATATTACTTCGCCACCAGATGGAACATGATATTACTTTGCCACCAGATGGAACATCATATTACTTCGCCAGCAGATGGAACATGATATTACTTCGCCACCAGATGGAACATGATATTACTTCGCCACCACATGGAACATCATATTACTTCGCCACCAGATGGAACATGATATTACTTCGCCACCAGATGGAACATCATATTACTTCGCCACCACATGGAACATCATATTACTTCGCCACCAGATGGAACATGATATTACTTCGCCACCAGATGGAACATCATATTACTTCGCCACCAGATGGTGAGATTGGGATACAAATCATAACGGGGATCACCTTCGGTTCTTCTGATGTTTTTAGAAATATGCAATCAGTATATTTGTCTGCAGGGTCATATGACTTCTTGGTCAGTACTCCAGTACTCCATCGTTTTTAACCACATTTTGTTGTATTTAATTCCTGCACCCATTCTTGTCTTTGGTCTAGAATAATTTGCTCGAATCAATTCATTGAACTGTTACCTGCAAATGCGCAAATTTATTTACACCGAATCCACAAAAGGTGAGAGCCCTTGTATATATAAGTTCGCAATGCAGGCCGGTACCCTGACCTATGAATTTCAGGCAACAATCTGATAATGTGGTATGAAATTTATGTACGGGAGATGTATCATTAGCATGACCTGAATCGTGAAATGTATCCATTCTATAGACATATAGCGTGAGATGTTTGCTTCGCCCAGAAATGTATATAATACAAATATCTGGTCAAGAAATGTGTATACGAAACATTTAATAATGGTCGGTTTGCAATTAGAGCGTCAAATGTACTGCGGTGTCTGGGATTAATTCCAAGCGTCAGATCCGACATTCAATATTCGACCGTCGTCCACAATGTCCACAATGTCCACAATGATCGAAATAACGTTTTCATACGACAGTTAGCATAATTTCAAATATGCAGAAAAAATATTATATATGAAAAAACATTTTTTTAAAATCATCAAAGAAGGATGCTTTCCTGCAACAGAGAAGCGGTCAACAGCTTTCGGTGTTGAGAGCAAGACCTGTTCTGTGCATAAAATCTTTATCACTGACCAGTACTCTTAATCCAAATGAATTCCCATGTCGTTTTATACAGCAAGGCTTTAATTCTGGTTGTTCATTTGAACACTATAGAGATGTAATACATATAATGTTCAAACGGACCATACCCCTGAGTTGAAGTCAATCAGACACAAGCTGCGAAACCTAATGCCAGATATCTTACACGCTACCATCGTATTTCCATCAGTGAACGATATTTATCACAGAATTTGAAAAAATTTAAATAGAGGCGTTTGGTAGTATAGCCTTATTTGACCAGTTTCTGCAATTATGTTTTTTGATGTTGATTAAAATCATCACAGTTTGCACCGGAATTATCATATGCTACGAAGCGATATATGTATACGCCGTGTGCAGGTCCTTCTGGAATATTGCTATCCAGAAATGGATACTTAATTTGTCAAAATTGTAATCGTCTCCTTGGTTGCAGAGTCGACGTGAAAGAAAATCTTCGTCGAAAGACTTTGTGTTGATAAACCCAAGCCCCAGCGTAGTAACTTTGGTTGAACAAGCTTCCACTCAGAACCCGAAGCAGCTGAGGGTGTTGCTTGCTTAAGCGAAATTTATTGAAATGGTAAGCTAATTTATACCATGAGATTATACCATCTCCAGCGAAACAGCTCACCAATTACCAGTATACGAGTTGTCAGAGCATTTCCATCATAGCTCTCTAGACTTGTATCTAATACCGCTTATGCCGGTGCTAGGGGCCGTGTGATCATATCATCCAAGTTGCCACATGAACAGGTACAATAAAAGCGTACCTGAGATACAACACATATCACGAATCGTTAGATTAGGACGCGGTAATCTCCTTTTGAACATTAATCTCCTTTTGAACATTACACGTAGTACACGGAAAAATTAATAAGAAACTATCGTATTATTTCGGTCAAAATCAGTAGATTACGATGGACAATTATGAGCCAGCTTATAAATTTTCAAATGAGTCATACCGGCCCTGTCACGGAACGTTTACGACTAACGATTTCTTGGTGGAATTATCGAAAAATGATTCTTTCTGATTCTGTCATAATACTGTCATGTACTCAGATAGAGAGAAAGTAAGCATCAGATCGGACATTCAACATCCAGCCGTCGTCCATAAAAGAATTTCTGCGCCAATAATCGAAAGACCCTTTTCATAAGACAGCACCGATTTCAAATGTGTATTAAATAAAAACAATAAAAACACAAGTTGATGTCGACGCTATAGACTAGTTTAAATTTGACAAGTAAAAACCTTTATTTCATAACACAAATCATCACTCTTAATGGATAAATAATGCCAAATAGATACTATACTTTTATTTCGAGTGACAGAACGTTTCGTTATCATTAAGTTTTGAAAGCAAAATAAATTAAACTTTACAGCCGTTTTTTTTCTCACACGTTCCTTCCGAAAGTGAAGTTCAAAGAACGAATATTATCAGCGTTCTATGACATTCGTTCAAAGATAATCATAGATGAAAATGAATTTACTTTTGTGATCATGATCTGTCCAGTCGATTCGCTGGGCCTACAGATCTGAATGTTCATAAATTCATTGTTAGGCATCTTGATTCTCTCTCGAAGCTGGTCGGGTGGTTTCGGGGGAAGCCGGGATTACAAGAGATAGAAATAATGAGGACGTCTTTGGGAAGTTCATTGTTAGGCATCTTGATTCTCTCTCGAAGCTGGTCGGGTGGTTTCGGGGGAAGCCGGGATTACAAGAGATAGAAATAATGAGGACGTCTTTGGGAAGTTCATTGTTAGGCATCTTGATTCTCTCTCGAAGCTGGTCGGGTGGTTTCGGGGGAAGCCGGGATTACAAGAGATAGAAATAATGAGGACGTCTTTGGGAAGTTCATTGTTAGGCATCTTGATTCTCTCTCGAAGCTGGTCGGGTGGTTTCGGGGGAAGCCGGGATTACAAGAGATGGAAATAATGAGGACGTCTTTGGGAAGTTCATTGTTAGGCATCTTGATTCTCTCTCGAAGCTAGTCGGGTGGTTTCGGGGGAAGCCGGCATTACAAGAGATAGAAATAATGAGGACGTCTTTGGGAAGTTCATTGTTAGGCATCTTGATTCTCTCTCGAAGCTGGTCGGGTGGTTTCGGGGGAAGCCGGGATTACAAGAGATAGAAATAATGAGGACGTCTTTGGGAAGTTCATTGTTAGGCATCTTGATTCTCTCTCGAAGCTGGTCGGGTGGTTTCGGGGGAAGCCGGGATTACAAGAGATGGAAATAATGAGGACGTCTTTGGGAAGTTCATTGTTAGGCATCTTGATTCTCTCTCGAAGCTGGTCGGGTGGTTTCGGGGGAAGCCGGGATTACAAGAGATAGAAATAATGAGGACGTCTTTGGGAAGTTCATTGTTAGGCATCTTGATTCTCTCTCGAAGCTGGTCGGGTGGTTTCGGGGGAAGCCGGGATTACAAGAGATAGAAATAATGAGGACGTCTTTGGGAAGTTCATTGTTAGGCATCTTGATTCTCTCTCGAAGCTGGTTGGGTGGTTTCGGGGGAAGCCGGCATTACAAGAGATAGAAATAATGAGGACGTCTTTGGGAAGAGATATTTATCGATATATTCTAGAACTTCGACAATCAGGTTGACAGATACAAATGTTGACAAAAGGTTGACAGATAGAACGTTTAATCGATTTTTCGGAAAGTACTCTTTTGATTTCAAGAAGGGAAATTTGAAATTACGCTCACGCGAGGCATTGCTAACTAATCCTTTCCATTCTTTTCTGGCGATGATACCGCTATGTGAATCGGCGTTGACGATAAAGGAAAGCATCCATTGTTTCGTTGTGATTGTGAATCATCGAACTTTATCTGTACACCATGCAAGCATGTTGTGATCAGGACCTTAAACACTCCTGACGAAGGGACCTAAATATAAAAATCCGAGAAAAATAAACCTGAAGGCGGACCAGACTATAGTATTGACTGCACGGAAAGAGTATGTTATTGAGTGCTCAAAACGAGAAAAGGTTGAAAATACAGTACTCGCTGACTGGCTGGGACCCACCAAGATCAAGGTTGTTGAAACAATCCGCCATATTGCAAGTAATATTCTTCCCCAAGCGAAACAAATACTGCAATCTCCAGAGTGAATTCGTCATAGTACCAGCAAACAAAGCTCCAAATAATATAATATTCATATGTAAATATTACTATTACCAGAATGAGTGCTGATTAAGGAATTGAGTATAAGCACACCACAGCCGAATACGTCTAATTAATCCCAAACAGCGTTTACTCTGGAAGATTTATGTAGCAACGACAAAACCTTTCCCAAGGAAAGAGATATTTATCTTCCAACCACTCATAGCGATATTCCGAAAGTATACAAAGCTAGATTCATAGCTGGTTCTAGAAGCTGCACCACCAAACTTCTTTCAAGCCTGTTTACGAGGACCCATGAGGAGATAAAAGCATTTTAGGAAAGGTATTGCGACACTATTTCTGGGAACTCTGGCATAGAAGGCGTCTGGATATTGAAAACCTCAAAATGTCTTACGGAAGAACTTGATGCTAAATGGCACATATCGTATAAACATGTATCCTCATGAGGTTTCGCGACTCTCGATACTACAATCCCTCGCCAGGAACTTATTGTTCGTCTTAGTTCATTAATAGTGTCGGTGTTCAAGAAAACTGATCACCGATATATTAATTATAGAAGCCATAAAGCATTCTTTAGCTCTACTACATACATCATTAATGGGAGGTTTCTTCGTTTATAGAGTTGCTCGAATTTCTCACTAATAACATCTTTGTGAAATTTGGCAATACAATATATCAACAGCATATACGTATTCCAATGGGTACTAATTGTGTACCCCTTTTGGCTGACCTATATCTGTTCTCTTATGAAAGCCCGTTCCTTCTCATTCACCAAACGCTATATAGACAATCTTCTTGCTGTGGATAATCGCTATACAAATGAAGCAGTGAAGGATATATCCACCTTTTGAAGGAGACTACAGATGGTCCCATCGGCATATATTATTAAGCCTATATCTCTATCGAAATGAAGCGGGCCTTCTCTCTCGCCGACTTTACGACAAAAGAGATTATTACAATTTCGACATCGTAAACTATCCCTATATGGACAGTAATATGCTAGCGGGACCTGCATATGGCGAATACATATCTCGCCTGACAGCGTTTGCTAGATCCTGTTCAAATCGCTTTTCGTCCGTGATCCGTCGTCCGTCCGTTCGTCCGTCAGGTCCGTAAACAATTCTTGCTATCGCGATTTCTCAGGAACTACTACACGGATCTTTCTCAAGTTTGGTACACAGGTTCTCCTTGGGATCTAGTTGTGCAAGATACCTTTTCCGGTCCGATTCGAAAATCCAATATGGCCACCAGGCGGCCATTTTAGATTTCCCCATGAAACCTTGTTATCGTGATTTCTCAGGAAGTACTACATGGATCTTACTCAAATTTGGTACACAGGTTTCCTTGTGGTCCAGTTGTGCGAGATACCTTTTTGTCCGATTCGAAAATCTAATATGGCCACCAGGCGGCCATTTTGAATTTCCCCTTGAAATTTTGTTATCGTGAATTCTCAGGAACTGCTATACGGATCTTTGTTAAATTGGTACACAGGTTCCCCTTGTTGTCCAGTTGTGCAAGATACCTTTTTTGGTCCGATTCGAAAATCCAATATGGCCACAAGGCGGCCATCTTGGATTTCCCAATGAAAATTTGTTATCGCGATTTCTCAGGAACTACTGCATGGATATTTCTCAAAGTTGCTACACAGATTTCCCTTCGGGTTTAGTTGTGCAAGATACCTTTTCTGGTGCGATTCGAAAATCCAATATGGCCACCAGGCAGCCATCTTGGATTTACCCATGAAACCTTGTTATCGTGATTTTTCAGGAAATACTGCTTGGATCTTTCTCAAATATAATACACAGGTTCCCTTTGGGGTCTAGTTGTGCAATATACCTTTTAGAGTCCGATTCGAAAATCCAATATGGCACCAGGCGGCCATCTTAGATTTTCCCATGAAACCTTGTTATCGTGATTTCTCAGGAAGTACTGCATGGATCTTTCTCAAATTTGGTACACAGGTTTCCCTTGTTGTCCAGTTGTGCAGGATACATTTTTTGTTTCGATTCAAAAATCCAATATGGCCACCAGGCGGCCATTTTGAATATCCCCTTGAAATTTTGTTGTCGTGAATTCTTATGAACTACTGCATGGATCTTTCTAAAATTTGGTACACACGTCCCACATGGGGCCTAGTTGTGCAAGATAATTTTTTTGGTCCGATTCGAAAATCCAAGTTACGCTTCAAATTAATACGGTATTCCTCAAGTTGTGATGGTGCATCACAAGAGTCGGCGGATCAAACAGTGGGGCATATTCTATGTATTGACTATAGAGAATATGCATACCGTCACCTTCTATCTCAAGGAGTTCAAATGATTCCAAATTAAAATGTACTTCTTTAAATTTTAATTCAGTTTACTTTAGTCCATGCCGTTGCAAGTGAACTACCCCATCGTTTCGTCTGCCGACGGGTCGGCAACACGAAGCGACGTCACTCTTGTGACACAACGTCACAACTTGACAACTGTAGACTACTGCGTGTTTTGATTCAAGGGAGATAATCAGGATTCAGACATTTTCAAGGTTTCAACATTACTGCAAGGACCGGATCCCTTCAGTATTAAGTTGTGTACCGGTACCATCTTACTATTTTAGAGCGTGGTATCTTAAAAGAGATATCTTAAAGCCCAGTAAGCAGAACAGAATTAGCATTCGTTCCTAATTGTAAAATCTTAGGTACGTATGTTTCATAGCTCATGCCAAATTGTCAAAAAGATTTGTCTTCGCTTCCAGTACCCAATGATGACACGTGGAAAATACTACAAAACGAAGACGAAGGATCCTCCGGACATTCAGTTTCAGACTAACTTTGCTCATTTCACCTGTACTATAACAAGCGACATCAAGTAAAGTTTCTAGAAATCTTGAAACTCCTGAAACTTATAAAGATAATATCTTGGTGTTTTCTTGTGTCCCTTTTTCGATATTTTTTACTCAAATTTGAAATTCTGCAAACAAAATTACAAATCAATCGTTTGTTCTTAGTAACAATGGACAAAAAGATTCTCTTGTCATTAGCTTACAATTATCGGACAATGGTGGGCGCCAAGATCCTTCAGGATCTCTCGTATATGTTACCATTTTAATCAACGTCACAAAACATTATTGCAGAAGCTTATAAAACAGGGCTGTATCATCAAGCGCCTCCGCTCAAAGTTTCTCAAATTTGTCGATACATATCGCATGCTGATAGCAAAATACAAGCGTAGCGTGCAAGCTCTATGGCGGTACGTTTCGTAACTTGTGTCGAATTCCGCTTAACCCGGAACTAGGGGCCGTATGAACCTATGTATTTGAAGATCCTCATAGTGTTAATGTGAACAGCCACAATCAAAGGGTGACAGATACATCATACTCTAAATAACGACTTTAAGCGTATATCATATAACTCAGGAATACTAATCAGCGCTAGGGAATTTGATTTTCTTTGGAACATCATCATGTTGCTGGCAGCATTGAAAACTGTTCACCGTTTCTGTCTTGCGGGAAATTAGTCTAGTTGTATGTATACTATGATTTATCCTTTTAATTTGATGCTAATGTTTTTATATGAATTAGGTCTTTGGATTATGGATGACGGTCGAAGAGTGAATGATTTATTTTTTTGGATGATTTGATTTATTCACTATATAACAGCAATATAAAAACAAATATACAATTCAATGATAAAAGATATAGTGCTGCGGATGGCGGGAATAAAACCCCTAGGGGCTTGTAATATCCCAGAAATATACTAAATATTAAACTTTGCACGATTATATGAAAATAAATAGTTATATATAGTTAAGGTGAAGTTATGAGACATCGGTTATTGTTTATAAAAGATTAATGTAACATATATACAAAGATAATATTACATGTATACAATAATTATAGTAACTAGTATACAGTGACGGACTAGACGCTTGTATTTGTCATGCACTTATCCATTGCACCGACAAAACATGCTTTTAATTATAGTGCATTGGCCAAAAGTTAATTGCAAGCAGATTTACTTTTACCGGTATTTCTTTGTGTGGGTACACCTCATCTTCGACCTTCGCGGAGATTCGGTGGAACCTCGTGTAATAGAAAATTACGAGCCTTTTATTAGTCACGGTTTATTATCTTTATTGGTCTTAATTAGCCCCGCTAATACGGGCCTTATATTATAATAGATAACCTCTGGCTATAGACGACATTTTCAGTTTAATTTTAAGATATATATAATTAAATTTTATTGTGTGTGTCGTATTCGTCGGTGAAATTGCGAGTCATTCCCAATGATGTTAATATGTGTCACAGAAGAATTAGAAGGGTTCAGAAAAAGGTTAGACAGACACGTACTAATGATGGGAAGTTTTTTTTTTAAGTTTACGTGAAGGCAATTCTACCAAAGACGGTAAACAATTAATTAGTTCACACAGATTAGCTCAGACAGATTTCACGAAAACCTTCAAATGCTTAATTCTTCAAATGGTGCAGACTTTCAAGGGAGATTACTCCAAAATGTTTATAGTAGGCGTCAGGTCCGACATTCGTTATTCAGCTGTCCTTCTCCAAAATATTTCTGTGTCAACAATCGAAATTCCCCTCACGTTCGATATTTCAATTCCATACAGGCATAAAATAAAAATAATAAATAACATTTATTTCTTGCAAGTGAGAAGCGCAAATTTTCAATGAACATATCATGATGTTCCACTCGAAAAAGCTTTATCACCGAAAACTATTCATTAATCCAAATTTATTTCCCACAGTCCAGTCAATATGTGCAAGAACTGTGCCTTTATCAAGCAGGTATAGGTCACGACAGTCGATTTTCAAAATGTTCACTCATGGCATATAGTAGTATCTCCAATTTCCCACATTATTATCAGTTTGAATAGAGATTCATCTCTCCTCAGAATATTGATAGAAAATGTCATGGAAAAGTTACACAGCTGAAAAATGTCATACGGTCGAGAACGCTAGCCTGGATTTTAAGATGGCCGCCATTCCAGTCAAAAATGTAATAATCCCAAGATATATAATAATTATTTCTGTGGATTTTCTTTATATTATGGATCTAGCAATCAGCTTATTTTGGTTAACTTCCGGCAATTTTAATTTCAAAATGGCCACTACCTTAGACGTATTTAACTACGACGACATCAAATATATTTTTGCGTGGAACAAGGCTGAACGCCTTTTTCCATTCACTGTTGTACAACTTTTTTGGCTGCTTGCCAATTTATCATCTGCGCTAAAGTACCGTGACCCTGATTAAACTTTTATATTTAAATTTTTGTTGATGGTCAGACGGTTCATTTTTCCACCAACATTCACAGGTTTTGCACTATCGTCAAGTGATGCAAGACAATCAATGGAAAGCACCGTATTAGCATAATTAGTGCGCAGTGATCACCCCGCTTATGACCACGATGATGCTGTCGTACTATAGAATCGGCTAGTTGAAATATATTAACAACAGCTACAGCCCGGCCCCACTGTTTGAGACTGCAATGTTATAAGTCCTATCTTAGATAGCACCAGTCCAGCATTTAACATGGCCGATATAGAGTTCAGAATTCCTGCCTAAACAATTAATGGTCTTGTCTATCGAAATCGTCACAATAAGCGCGGAATACCGTACAGACTCACACGTTCAACGGTTCACATGTTCAAAACTTAACGGAGTCGGTAATTCTGAGAATGATTTAGGTCTTTTCTTCGTATGATTTTATTATCTTCCGAGAAATATTTAATCGGAATATATATGCACTATTCCGATGAATAAGGGCATGGGCATCAATACTAGCGTCTAGTACGTCATTCAATATTCAGCCGTCGGATGATTAAAGATATTTCACATCCATAATACGAAGACTTAATTTACATAACATCACTAGCTCCAAATTCAAAGAAAAACAATCATTTTATACATAAACCTGGCCCAGTGTCCTGTCAGAGGGAAACGATCAAGAAAGTGCAGTGATGCCTGCAAGACATTATGATGTTCTTAGAATATCAAATAGGTATCGTTGATCAATATTCTTGGGATATATGATTTTCGCTGTAACGTCGTTATCCAGAGAATAAGAGGATCCCATATAACTTGATTATGGGGTGAAAATTCCCACGTGGGAGAAGGGAAACACACCCTAACAAAATATGGGATTCTTTTTCCTTATAGTTTAATCACTACTTCAATCAGCATTTTATTAAAAAATATCAACGACACACCAAGTTGCTGAACGTTGGTGAAGCACATGATGCAGCGCGTATCAAGTGAAGTGACTGGTCACCTGCGTCACACGCGCGCATCCCACATACGTGTGTGAGATAACGTATCACAGACGCTGTTACGATACGAGTTTTACGCTGTATTATCTGAGACTTTCGGCTTTTCGGTCCATTCAGAGGGGGAGCATGATGGCTTGATGACCTTAATCGATTAGAGTGATATGCGGACCAATTATTTGCTAATTGTATGTATATTATATAAATATATATATTTATTATCTATATTGACGAAGGCAACAGTGCACGCTATACGTGCTATAATTATCAATTCACTTGTCAAAAAAAAATCTATTTTACCTTCTACTTCTCGGAGACATTTATTTTATGTGTAGAATGTATGCATAGACTGGAAGTATGTTTCACAGAATGCATATTTGTACATAAGTGAATGAAAAACTGTGTTTTATGCGTTGTAAAGTACCTGTGTGATCTATGTATATTCCAATTATGTTGTATTTGTATTATTGTAACCACTGTAATGATACCACCTCCGCACGAAATGTATATACCTATCTTTACCATTTATGTCACGAATTGTGACCAGTATGGAAAATAAAGTTGAAGTTGAAGTTGAAATATGGGAATGACGTATCTCAGTCACGCTTTGATTGTGACTGTTCATATTAGCTTAAAGTACAGGAGTTCGTAAGACCCCTAGCTTCGGGTTAAGCATAATTGGACACAAGTTACGAAAAATAACGCCACATATCTTGCATGCTATATGCTCGTATTTTCGATGCGATATGTATTGCTAAATTTGATCAACTTTGAGTGGAGAAACTTGGTGTTTACAAACCTGTTCTGTAATAATATTTTGTTTGGGACAAATGCTTGTTCAGACTTCGTGCTTTCGTATGTAAAAAGGACAGTGTGTTGTTATTAGTAATAGAGGGTGAACTGTTAATTTCATCGAGAAAGGTCGTTTCAGAAAAATGAATATTAATATTTTGCCAATGCGCAATTTCGAAATCGTTATCGTCTGTTAGGGCTTTACAGTGGTCGATATCATTTAACTGAATGGGATTGAAGCAAAGATTATCTATGAAATCAAAGTTTGTGTTGGATTTAGGAGCAGATGAACAGCTAATTTGCCCTGATATTTCTTCATTAAAAAAACGGGAGATGTGTTACAAGATTCGATTGTGGAACGTCTGCCTCAGTAGTATTGTTATTATCCATATTGTAAGGATTGGGTACACACAAGCTGGTCCATGATTATCGCAGTGCTGAACAAAAAGTATAAACAATTTGACAATTGATTTTGGACAAACAAACAAACATATATACAGATACAAAATACAGGACTGAGAGAAAACTATGTACATATACGGCTATACATAATGGCAATTGCCAAAACATATGTAATGTGGAAGTCTGTCCGCTCAAAAAATGTCACTGTAGCGTTGATTACGTAATTACACGGTAAATAACAACCTGGTGTGGTAGACATATAGTTTGGCACTGAATACACTGGAATATGAACAAGCGTTCTCGAGCTTTGTAATTGAAGAGAGGTTTTGGAAGAGATTGAAGAAAACAGTAAAAATGGATAGAAAGCTATTATAGTAGTAGTAGTAGTAGTAGTAGTAGTAGTACGTGGCGTGCAAGCCCTGGGCGGGGGAAGTTGAATGAATTGAGGGAGCAGAACAAGATTCATATTCAGATACATTGTACCGGGTCTGTAGTTCATGTAACACGACATTAATTGTGTTATGCATTGCGAAAAAGGAGCGATAACTATTATCCAAATGATTTGCAGCACAATAAAGCGTGTCACACGAGTTACATGCCTGGCACCGCGCTTATATCTTACATTCTTTATTGTGTCCGGTAAATACCTTCCACGATGAAGAATATATAGCATGTGCGTACAAGTATAGTTAAGATTATAGCTGAATTGCAGATTTGGGCAACGATTTGGTGTAAGACTCACGAAATATAATTGACAAAGGATCTGCTGCAAGTTGTATTGTCAGTCTTTTGTCCAGGATATTACTTTTTCAATGGGAGGTCTTACACCAAAGCCTTGCCCAGATTTGGAAATAACATAACCGAGTTCGTCAAACGGTTCATATCTCCAGACGAGATAAGATAAGATAAATAGTTTATTAGAGTCTCACTGCATGTACTCTGACATAAAACATCGATAAAAACAATTGGGTACATACACCACTCAATACTTAGTTATGAGAGACTATATTAGCATATCGGACATTAGCGTTGTTAGATATGTTCAAGATTATCAGACATTACTGAAATGTAATAAATGTTACATTGAATTATATAAGAGAGACTTGCGCCTCTCTATGATTGTGAAACAGGTTTTGGCACTAATACGAACTAACTCCTGGTTTGCTAACATAGTGGAGAGTATATCATCATTAGACATCGTATGCATTACTTCGCCCAGTAGGGCATACATCTCGAAAAATAGATCATATCTTAAATCGTCATAAGCTGGACATGAAGAGTGCATGAACTTCATCTTCAACAGAATTGCGACATACAGGACATAGCCCGTCTTCTACCTTTAAATTTTCATATCTTCCGGTTTCTAGCCGTATTGGTGCAACGCCAAGTCTAAACTTGGCCATCGCACTTCTGTATTTCCTAGACATTATCATTGTGGCGTAATGCTCAGCTCCAAATTCACACTTAAACTTCTTATAGGTTCTAAGTTTACCGTTATCTATTGACAATCTGTCGGACCATTTCTATAAAAACCCTTTCATCAGTTTTGATTCTATAACATTTATTACAACTTTTCTGTCATACTGTACATGTTATGTTGTACATGTATATTCCCAAAATGAACGCATTCAATATCAAACAAAAACTGAGTAACTCTATAACTCCAATTTTTACACTTATAATTAGATTGATTAAATGCCCACTGGAATATTTTCCAATTTTTTCTTTCACTTTCCATAGACGTGCCTCGCACCCATTGGCCAACCACAACTTTCCAATATCTAACATTCATCGGTTTCCAGCCCAGACGAGACGCATATTATAGGAACTCCAGGTTTCATCCACCAGACCATGCCTTACCTGCACTAACACTGTACATAGAACACATGTAGGTCAAAAAATATGAAGTTCTGGACATAGTTCATATCTTTACATTAGTCAGCACTAGTCAAACGCACGATCAGATCACATATATGATTATATCACATGATAGTACATGTATATGTTGGAAAGTTCTGGACAATTATTTGGTCAGATTACACGTGGGCCCATTATAGTAATTTATCAACACTAGGGACCTGCCCTATCACTGTATATATATCACATGTAGGTACATGAATATGTGACAAAGTTCTGGACAACTAGTTGATCAGATTACACGTGGCCTCATTATAGTAATTTATCAACACTAGGGACGTGCACTATCGCTGTATATACATATATATACATTTTTTATCATTTAGGTACATGAATATGTGGCAAAGTTCTGGACAACTAGTTGATCAGATTACACGTGGCCTCATTATAGTAATTTATCAACACTAGGGACGTGCACTATCACTGTATATATTACATGCAGGTACATGTATAGGTAGCAAAGTTCTGGAACAGTTAGTTGGTCAGATTACATGTGGCCTCATTATAGTAATCCACCAACACTAGGGACCTGCACTATACTGTATATATATATCACATGTAGGTACATGTATATGTGACGAATTTTTGAACAAAATAGTTGATCAAATTACATGTGGCCTCATTACAGTAATTTATCAGGACTAAGGACATGCACTATCACTGTACATATATCACATGTAGGTACATGTATATGTGACAAGGTTCTGCACAAATAGTTGATCAAATTACATGTTCATGTATTATCTATCATGGGTAAGTAAATTATATGCCACGGTACTGGCCATGAGTATAGAATTTGATTGTTCAAGGGTCTCATTGTTCCTGATTTGAAAATCCGAAATACTGGTATCACAAGCAATATATATTGTTAAATGACTCTACTCGATTAATCTGGCCGAAACATGCTTCTATGGTTCTGCCCGATTGGACCATGTTGTATTCCCATGGAAATACTGTTTAAGTAGTCTGCTAAGTAGTTAGATTTTTTTTATCATTAAGAAATCTTATATTTGCTATCATCCGGGTTTTCCTCAGAGAAAAGGTCCTAGGCCCGTTTGTCCGTGGATATCGCTCTAATGATCCAGTCCATAGTGCCAATTAGGCTCTTATGTGGTGTACGTATTTTCCTAACCTTGAAAGTCCGTATAACCGTCTAATTATCAGGTTTGTGTTGTAGCACTATTACTCATTCGTCAATTAACCCCCAGTAATATACCAGGTTCTCGATGGACAAGATATCATGTATTCCAAACTGCCCCACCAATTCAAATTGTCACCGCACATACGAAATATAACAGTTCTCTCGTGTTATGACTCATCAACAATCGAGGTAATTCTAGCTCACTTGTAAAATCCTAGGTGGAAAATACCAGAATACATTTTCAGAATGACGGCGAGGAACACCAATAAAGTGGATCTACATGTAAACGAAGCACGATTTTTTTTGTAGATTTCCTCTTCTGATAATATGTATTGACAGAGCGCTCAGACTGAGCAAACACAGAAAGAAAAGGAGCATATCCAGCGGGGTATCGTCCTCATAAATAATAGGTGGAAATCCAAAATGGATTTCGTCCAATTTATTGAATTTTTGCTTACTCTACGCATACGGCACTAAAGTGGCTTCAAATATTAAAGTTCGACAGTGTGCTTGAGCCAAAATAAAAAAATAAAATGAAACGAAAACGAATGGCAGGTCATCTAGACAACCGTGGAAAATCTGTTCGCGTTCATGTGGTGGGGCGTAGATTAGGTTAATATCACACTCAAGGTTATTCGACTCATATGGTGATTGGAGGAAGAAGATGGAGTATCCGGGGAGAACCACCGCTCGTTGGCAATTAACTGTGGAAAAGTATGCTTTTCTCTTGCAATGGGAATGGATAATACACAGAGGAATGGAATAAAACATCTATACAAAACCGTACCTCATGCCGGCCATCTTCAAAATCGACGAGACAGACTACATAAGCCTGGGATAAATGGCCTTATGTTTGATTGCTTTCTCCATATGCCATATCTCACTGCGTCGGGTATTACAGGTTAGATTTTCTACGTATTCTTGCATTGACGATGTTTACCCCATGTTGAGGCGTTCACTCCATCACAAAAATGATCATCTATTAACATCAGATGGTTTGAATATTTGACCTGATCTGTCATCACACCTCTCGAGCTAGCGTATCTAATCCCACTTATGCCGTGTTACGGAAGTGGCTACGCGCTACTATCAATACTTACCCAGAATGCTTTGTAACTGTGTTATGCGCGAGTAAACCTGGAGACATCTCACAAACCACGTGTTGTTCTATTTCATGTAACTAAGCTGTTTACATATGATAACATGGCGTCAGAAGTGGTCTTGATTGCAGTTAAACGTCTGTAGCTTGCGCGGAAAGCATATACAGCTCAGAAAAGCACTGTAATCAAACTGAACTTCGAAAACCCTTGGAGCCAGCGTGACCACGTGGAACGAAAACTGGGCTCTCGGTGGCTTACATGTTGCCGCCATTTTGAACTTCTCGTGATTCGTTTACAGCTGCCCCGGGAGCAGAGATCTGCCAAAGAACTGTGAGTTATCCAAGTGAATTAATAAACAGTGGGCTAGAAAAGTGAAAACTGTGACTATTCAAATTATTGTACATTCGTTTGAAATGGCTTCTTATCAAATACCAGCTCCTCAACCCATGGTTGTAAAGGGCGATGTATCTAACAATTGGAAAAATTTCAAAGCGGCCTGGGAATTTTATGCAACAGCCACGGAACTGAAAGATAAAGATCCGAAGATACAAGCGGCCGCTCTGTGTAGTGTCATGGGAACAGATTGTGTCAATGTCATGAACAGTCTAACCACTTTGTCTGATACGGACAAGCAACAACCAGGCAGGATTTTGACAGAATTAAATGGCCATTTCATGCCACAGAAACACTTGCTATTCGAAAGAGTAAAACTGGGTTATGCCAATCAAACAGAACATGAGACAGTTGATCAGTATGTCATTCGCTTGCGTCAGCTGGCAGAAACGTGTGAATTTGGTACACTTGGGGAGAGTTTGTTGCGTGACAGACTCGTCATGGGAACTCATGATTCGTCAACCAGGGACAGATTACTCCGAGAACGACCTGTTCCAGATCTAAAACGGTGGGTAGAGGCACTGAGAGCCAATGAACTTTCTAAAGCTCACAAGGAGCAATTGCGCAGCGCAGCCACTGTGGGAGAAGATACTGTCCATGCAGCAAACAGACAGAGTCGCTATGGCAGCAAGCCTAGCAATGGGAAATTCGCACAGCGCTCCAACCCTAACACAGGACAGTTTCAAAAGAAAACTAGTAGTAACAGTACATGCATGTATTGTGGCCTAAGTCATGGCAAGGGCATGAAAAAGTGCCCGGCATATGGGAAAAGTTGTGGAAAATGTGGAAAATCCAACCATTTTGCCTCAGTATGCAGGGCATCGTCTTACAGTAAAAAATTACACCAAACCTGTAGTTTAGAGAAAGGGGTGGAAACAGAATCTGATTCGGATGAATCAGTTTTCGCCGTTCATCGTATTGGTGCCGTGAGCAACATCAAGGATAAATCTCATTTTATGGTTCCTCTCACATTCCACACGGCCTATCCTATCACTGAAAAAGTACAGTTAGATTCAGGGGCAACCTGCAGCGCTATGTCGTATTCGACTCTTCAGGGGATTTTACAGACTGGCAATGTTACATTAGATCCTCCCGAGGGAAAGATCAAGTTGTATGATGGCAGCGTCATTACACCACTAGGTACTTACTCACTCCACGTAAGTCATGGCAATGGAACACAGTGTGAAGTAACATTTGACATTGTGGAGCAAGCTCCATGGCCTATCATTGACGGTAGTACCTGCATTAAGCAAGGTTGGCTATCACTCGGTGTGGACAAAATACTGAACATGCTGCAGGAGGAAGTCGATGCACCCCTCTCCATGGAACGTATTCTGAATGAATACAAGGATGTTTTCAGCGGTCTGGGATGCCTTCCAGGAGAATACCATATTGAAACTGACTCAAATGTACGACCAGTTCAGCACGCGCCCCGCCGAATTCCAGTCCCACTCAAGTCGAAGCTGAGAGACAAAATTCAGGAGATGGAGAAACAGGGCATAATTTCGCGTGTCACCAAGCCGACTGACTGGATAAGTAGCTTAGTAGCTATGCAGAAACCAAATAAGCTAAGGATATGCATAGATCCTAGGGATCTGAACAAGGCTATAAAAAGACCCAAATACCAAATGCCCACAGTGGACGAAGTCCTTCCAAAGTTAGCACAGGCTAAGGTATTCAGTGTTTTGGATGCCAAAGATGGTTTTTTCCAAGTAAAATTGGACGAGGAGAGTTCATATCTCACAACATTCTGGACCCCTCATGGAAGGTATCGCTATTTGAGGATGCCACAGGGCATCTGCAGTGCTCCGGAGGAATATCAGCGCCGTCAGAATGAGGTTCTTGCTGGACTAAAGGGCATTGAGGTCATTGCAGATGATGTTTTGTGTTATGGATGTGGCACAACAACAGAAGAAGCAATCACGGACCATGATCGGAATCTGCTGCAGTTGTTAGAACGAGCCCGTGAGGTGAATCTGAAATTCAACAAGAAGAAATTCCGGCGGAAACTAAACGAAGTGCCTTATATGGGTCAACTGCTCTCCAGTGATGGCCTGAAACCGGATCCGTCGAAAGTGTCCGCCATTGTTCACATGCCCCCTCCAATCGACAAAAAGGGAGTTCAGCGCCTATTAGGATGTGTGAACTATTTGGCCAGGTTTATGCCTAACCTTTCTGAGATATGTGAGCCTCTTCGCAGATTGACGGAGAAAGAGGCAATATTTGTGTGGGAGAGTCAGCAGGTCGAGTCTTTCGCTGCCATGAAGGGATTGATCAGTGTCGCTCCAGTACTGAAGTACTATGACGTCAATTGTGAAGTAACTATTCAGTGTGACGCATCAGAATCCGGATTAGGGGCAACTCTCCTCCAGAATGGGCAACCAGTGGCATTCGCGTCACGATCTCTATCTTCGACGGAGCGCCGATATGCTCAGATAGAGAAGGAATGTTTGGCCATTTTATTTGCGTCAGTCCGCTTCGATCAGTACTTACACGGTCGGGAATCCATATCGGTTGAAACAGATCACAAACCACTGGTTCCGATATTCCTGAAATCCATTCACTCCGCCCCCAAACGTCTTCAACGCATGCTTCTCCGCTTACAGAAATACAACTTGGATGTTCAGTACTTACCAGGATCTAAAATGTTCATTGCGGATATGCTAAGCCGTGCATACCTGCAAACCAGCAATGAAGAGAATGCGCCGGAATACCAAATATTCCAGCTGTCTGAAGAAAACCAACTATTTGAAGAAATAGGGGAAATCAGTCAAGTTGACCACATGCGATTGTCTGAGGCAACTCATAAACAAGTCAAATCATGTACGACTGCAGATGCAACTTTGCAAACTCTTATGAACACTGTCATGACAGGTTGGCCAGACATTCGCGAAGATGTCCCCATCTGTATCCTTGGGTACTGGAATTTTAGAGACGAACTCACGGTTCAAGACGGCGTACTGTACAAAGGTATGAAAGTGATCGTACCTACCTCAATGCGTTCCCAGATGATTGCCAGAGTCCATTCCAGTCATTTGGGTCCGGACGCGTGTGTTCGTAGGGCGAAAGATGTTCTGTACTGGCCAGGCATGGTGGGTGAAATCAAAGACAATGTCAAATCATGTGGGATTTGCAGTGACTTTCTTGCAAAGCAACAGAGAGAACCCCTCATGACACACCAACTTCCAGACTTGCCTTGGTCCAAGGTTGGGCAAGATTTATTCTCTCTCCATGGAGAAAATTACCTCGTAACAGTGGATTTTTACAGCGATTTCTTTGAACTAGACTTACTTGAGGACATATCATCAGCATCAGTTATCCGTGCCACCAAATCCCATTTTGCCCGTCATGGCATTGCAGACATGGTGACGGATAATGGCGCACAGTACACAAGCGAAGATTTTTCGACCTTCACACGTCAGTGGGAGTTCAAACATATCACCAGTTCGCCGCGTCACAGCCAAAGTAATGGCAAATCAGAGTCGGCAGTTAAAATCACCAAAAAGCTGGTGAAAAAGGTCAAACGGGACAGTTCTGACTTACAAATGGCCTTGCTGGAATGGAGAAACACCCCCGATGACAGTGGGTCGAGTCCTGTACAGAAACTGATGTCCAGGAGAACAAAAACTACGATACCAACAGCCAGAGCTCTCCTAAAACCACAGCTCATCTCCGGCGTGCTGGAAAACATCACGATCAAAAGGCAGAAAGCCAAGGCAGCATATGACAGGCATGCGAGCCAGTTCGCTTACAACCGGTCAATCCCAAAGCTCCATGGGATAAGGGGTCATGTGTCGCAAAAATTGGTCCACGTTCCTATCTTGTGGAAAATGAAAGCGGCCAATTGTATAGGAGAAACCGAAAGTTTATCCGACCAGATGGGAGCCAGGAAATCAGTCACAGTGGCATTATGGAGCCACAATCAGTCCTTGCTGGACCACCACCTCCACTTGCGTCCTCACCACCGCTTCCACAGGCACCGCCATCAATACCTAACAGCGACTCTGTGTCTGTACAGCCTCCTTCTGGTGACAGTGTTTCCCATTCAGATCAGCTAGCTACCACAAGGTGCGGAAGGCACACTACTGCTCCAGCAAAATATAAAGACTTTGTAATGAAATAATAGCTAGATATTTCCAAAGTCCCAGTGGTGAAATATGCAGACAGTTAATTTGTTTGTTTGTTTGTTTTCTTTTTTGTTTTTTTTTTATATATGTATCATAGTTCAACCGTTTATAGTTAGTTGTAGTTCCAGTTTCATCATTATTCTAGTCAGAACTTAGTCATCCCAACTGACAATTTTTCATTGATCTAGTCAACATGGTCAACCTGACTCATCATTTTGACAATGAACAGTCACGAACTCC
>JAVTVY010033183.1:0-14335 GCA_036873755.1 Hanleya hanleyi | reverse complement strand
GCCATTAACAAAAATATATAGAGGCCGTATACGCACCCGTTGGTGTCTTTGGTGTTTACTATTAACGACGGACCGTGGACCTTTCCATTGTAATAAACATAGATTAATCGAATCTTTGACTGTCTTTAATAAATTTTTGGACAGAGCCTAATATTTTGGTGTTATTAAAAACAGAAAGGGATGGACTAGCCCACAACCTTTGGTGAACGGTAGTTTTATGCGGGATATTATCAAATAGTTCCGGCTCATTCGGCGAAGGGATGGATAGAGGAGAGAAAACCTTACCTCACGACAGCACGACAGTGCGACAGTCTCCAAGCTACCTTACTAAAGACGGAATTTAAGGGGAGAAAAATCTGAATCAACATATTCTGTGCCTGGCGATAAAGGGGAGTGAATTGTACCATGAGCAATTCGGTGAAGGAATGGAGGTTTTCTCTCTTCTATTCATGTCGATGTAGATTTCTCTCTCCTTTATTGCCTCTCACAGAATTATTGAAGCAGATTTCTCTCCAATTTATTCCGTCTTTAGTAAGGTAGGTTGGATACTGTTGTACTGTCGCTCTGTCGTGAGCGACTAGAGTTTTTCTCTCCACTATCCATTCCTTCATTGAATATGTCGAGGTAGTTTTATCTCCCCTTATCCCGTCTCACAGAAATTATCGAGGTACCGGTACATTTTTCTCCTCTTTATTCTTGTTTAGTAAGACTTTGATCTGTCGGAGTCTCGCACTGTCTTGCAATGAGTTTTCTCCCCTTGATCGCATTTGATAAATGTAGATTGGATACTGTCGCACTGTCATAGTGTCGCGAGGTAAATCTTTCTCTCCTCCCTTCGCTGAATGTGTTGAAATCGGTTTCCCTCCCCTTTATCCCGTCTTTTTGAAGGTAAATTGGAGACTTGTGAGGTAAGATTTTCTCTCCACTATCCATCTCTTCACCGAACAGATCGTGGTAGATTTCTCTCCCTTTTATCCCCGTCTCGCCGAATATTTTTAGATAGATTTCTCTCCCCTTTATTACATCTTTAGTAAGGTATAATGTAGACTGTCGCACTGTCGTGCTGTTGTGAGGTAAGGTTTTCTCTCCTCTAGTCATCTCTTCACCGAACAGATCATGGTAGATTTCTCTCCCTTTTATTCCCGTTTTGCAGAATATTTTAAGATAGATTTTTCTCCCCTTTATTCCATCTTTAGTAAGGTATAATGTAGGCTGTCGTTTTATCTCCCCTTATCCCGTCTCACAGAAATTATCGAGGTACCGGTACATTTTTCTCCCCTTTATTCTTGTTTAGTAAGACTTCGGTCTGTCGGAGTCTCGCATTGTCTTGCAATGAGTTTTCTCCCCTTTATCGCATGTTGATAAATGTAGATTGGATACTGTCGCACTGTCATAGCGTCGCGAGGTAAATCTTTCTCTCCTCCCTTCGCTGAATGTGTTGAAATCGATTTCCCTCCCCTTTATCCCGTCTTTTTGAAGGTAAATTGGAGACTCTCGCACTGTCGTGCTGTTGTGAGACAAGATTTGCTCTCCACTATCCATCTCTTCACCGAACAGATCGTGGTAGGTTTCTCTCCCCTTTATCTCCGTCTCGCAGAATATTTTGAGATAGATTTCTCTCCCCTTTATTCCATCTTAGTAAGGTAGAATGGAGACTGTCGCACTGTCGTGCTGTCGTGAGGAAAGATTTTCTCTCTTCTATTCAGTTCTTCACCTAACAGATCATGGTAGATTTCCCTCTCCTTTATGCCGTCTCACAGAATAGTTTGAGGTAGATTTCAGCTGTTTTAAAACATCTTTATCTCTTCACTGTAAGTTCTGTCATACTAACGCGCCCTGACATGAGTTCTCTCTCTTTTATTATTAACCTCGTCCTATTTTGATAACATCATCAGATTGGGTGGTGTAAAGGGAAATTTACAGTTGGGAACTGGGGGCATGGAGGATCCCCCGAAGAAAGAGAATAAAAAACTGATGCAGGTTGAATTTAATAAATGTTTCGTGCATTTCTGTTTCTTTCACAGGCTATCTGGCGACCTGATGAAAAATGTAATAGGAGGTGGACTATTTTGAAACACTTCCAAATTTGAGACATGTTCGGACCCGTTTCAGTTGCTACATGTCCCAAAACTTGGAAAAAAGTCATGTTTGGGCTTAAACGTTTCATTTTGAAAAATGTGGTCGGCCGTAACATGTTTCAGATTGAGACATGTACATACAACACAGGTTCCACTGTGCAGGATGTCACATTTTTCAAACGGACACATGTTTAACGACGACATGACTCGTATTGAGACATCATTAAAACATATGAGGATGACACGTGTTTCAAGCTGAAACATGAAGCCGTTTCAAAATGAAATATGAACGTACATACATGTCCCAAAAGCTGGGACAAAATCATGTTTCATTTTGAGACGTTAAACATGTCGTCATTTCTTACAGTGTGAATAACTTCTACAAAACAATATTACCGCTGATGAAATTCTTGAACGCAGAGTTTGGTCAGTAGGTGCAAGTACTCCATGTGAGAAAATGGAAATAAAAATAGAATTTTTGCCAGAATCCACGCATGGTCACTTTTTAGCTAAAAGTGAAATTTCAAGGAATATTTTGCATATTATAGAATTCTAATTATTTCAGGATTTGAAGCGGCATTATACGGATATTTTTTGCCAAGAAGATTCACTACCGGAATTATTAAATATTCGTTAAAAAACGCTTGTATGGGAAGGTATGGATTGACCCTAACCTGTATAATTCCACTGCGCATCACCTGGTTGAATGGCGTTTTTGTCGAAGGGGCTCTTCGTGTCTAAATGTGTGTTTAACTGACCATTAACATGCACTATATTAATGTTATTTTGCACGTTATAAATTTTATTAATTTATTATAAAACCTGAGATCATTGAAGTGAAGGCTGATTGGCGACGGCACATGCAGACTTGAATGTCCACCCTTCTGCTTTTCTTTACGAACTCGACCTCCCCCCCCCCCAACCCCCCACCTCACCCCACCCCCAGCAATCAACACAATTAACCAATTAACAACGGGGAATCGAGAAGGAATCATTTCTCATAATAATCTTATTAATTATTATAACTCGAATTACGACTGGTCTGCTCCCGAACGGCTTTCGTTCTCTGGCGGTCCCTTGACTAGCGACTTCAAAAACTGATAAAATTATCAGAAAACAGTAGATAAATCCGTCGTCGAATGGGAAGTAATGCGGGGCAGTTGACGGATTAGAGCTCGATTTCGATGAAAAGAACTGAACATAAAAATAAATATATGCGTTACCTATTTGCAATTTCACATTTTCAATTTCTTTACCTAGTTTCACTTTCGCACTTTTAATAAATAATAGCCCCATGTGGGATATATAATAGAAGCAATCTCCATCAACAACATTACCGGTATCAGAATACTTTTTGAGCCCCGAGGTGATTATACCCGATGGTAACATAAAATTAGAACTGTGTGAACATATGAGTTTCCTGCCTGAACTAATTCCATGTTTGACTTAATACTGGTATTTATTTGTAAGTGATATTACTATACCAGTCTACCGGAACGTACTAAACACTTAAAATAAACTAACCAATCATGCACACGTCTAGATCTAGCGTAATAACAGTCTGGTGATGTTGTCTCTTTCGCTGATATTATACGGTCAGTAATATCAGTGACATAGCATGTATATCGAGTTACAGATAAATATGTACAATTTGGTTCTTGTGGTTGTGGGAAACAACGTAAATGGAAGATAAATGTCCTGTAATGATTTCGGAATTTGTAACCTAATGGTCTGAAATGAGACAAAGGGTACTATATCGAAACAAATAAATTAGCTTGGCTTCGAATACGCTGTCTAAATCAGCGCCGATCCTATAACCCTTTTCGAAAAGTGTCTTATCTCCCCTTGAATAACTGCCGCTCTTTAAGGTTAGAAGTATGAAAGCTGCTTCCGGGAAGTAGTCGCCTCGGTTTCATTTTTACCAAAGGCACCCGCAATTCTTTTGAATAATATATTGACAAATTATTCCATGAAATTTTTCACAAAGGCTATTCTGCTTATATTTTCTAGATGAACCGATAGATCATGTATACGTTTACATTAGTACGTTAATTCTCTAGAAAAATATAGAATATTCAATTACTAAAAGTAATTGTGAAGGCCTTTAGTACTTACCGGAAGTTCTCTGAACCAACAGGCCCCTAGTGGAACAAGGGATATAAAACACTTTCCGAATTGGTATATACTCTCTCGCTCTCCTTTTTCGGGCTAAAATCAGCGGAATAAACTGTGTTGTTCAAAGGACTATTACTAGTCCATTACTATATAACGGTAAAGTTTCTTGATTGTTTGTTCTGTTGGTTAAATCTCAAACAATTGTAATTGATTGATAAGAAAGGTAGATAGATCGGGAATAGATTTAAACCGTCGAGATGTTTGAACATTTAGACTTTCGTACTCGAAGACGTAACACGTGTTATTTGTATAGTTTAGCTTTTGGTCCTCCTATATATGTTTGGAGTGGAATTGTCCTAAACGAGTTTAAAGATCTTCCTGTATAAATTAGGAGAAGGATCCTCTTATATATTATCTCACTATATGAGTTTAGTATGAGATTCTTCTATATGAGCTCAGGGTAAGATCCTCCTGTATGAGGTTAGAGTTTGACCCCCTGTGTGAGTTTAGAGTAGGATCATCCTATATGAGGTTAGAGTTTGACCCCCTGTGTGAGTTTAGAGTAGGATCATCCTATATGAGTTAAGAGTAGGATCATCGTATACGAGTTTAGAGTAGGATCGTCTTATATGAGTTTAGAGTAGGATAATACTATATTAGCTTGGAGTAATATGCGTTTCGAGTAGGATGATCTTATGCGGGTTTAGTTTATGATCCTCCTCTTTGAGTTTAGAGTGGATCATCCTATATGAGCTCAGAGTAATATCCTCCTGTATGAGTTTAGAGCAGGATCATCCTATATGAGTTTAGAGTAATAACATCTTATATGAGTTTAGAGTAGGATCATCCTATATGAGCTTAGAGTAATATACATTTCCAGTGGGATCATCTTACGCGAGTTAAAGTAGAATTCTCCTTTTTGAGTTTAGAGTAGGATCATCCTATAAGTTTAGAGTAGGATCCTTCTTATGAGCTTAGAGTTGGACATTATTATATGAGTTTAGAGTAGGATACTCCTATGAGTTTATGGTAAAATCCTCATATATGAGTTTTGAGTAGGATCCTCCTATATGAGTTTAGCGTACGATCCCCCTATATGCGTTTATGTATCCTCCTATATGAGTTTAGAGTAGAATCCTCCAATGTTAGTTCAGAGTAGGATACTCCTATATGAGTCAGGGTATGATCCTCCAATGTAGTAGGATCCTCCGATGTAAGTTTAGAGTAGGATACTCCTATATGAGTCAGAGTAGGATCCTCCAATGTGAGTTCAGAGTAGGATACTCCTATATGAGTTTAGAGTACGATCCCCCTATATGAGTTTATGGATCCTCCTATATGAGTTCAGAGTAGGATCATCCAATATGCGTTTAGGTTAGAACAAATCACTCAAGGCAGAGAGAAAATTAGTTTACTGAATAAGAGTGAGGTTCACTCAAATTGAGTGAAAAATTTCGCTCAGGTTTGGTGATCTCATTCCCATCCACCCACTGAGATTTATTGCTATTGTATGATCCTGTCTCCTCACACTCATACCCAAGTTATTAGGTAACCGACGGTATACCAATATAATGATGGCGTCCCTGATCACCCTTCCTCTGCTCAGACGAACTGTACGGCCATCTTTTCATAATTTATAATTATCACCAAGATCCTTACACGGACAAAAACTTATATCTTCGAAACTCTAATCTTATTCTACCGATAATGCCTATTTGTTCTGGAACCGCGAATGGCTGAGACCTTATTTTGTATAGCTATCTCAGAGTGAACGGAGAACGTGGGTGGGGGGGGGGGGGGTAGTTGCCGGGAGAGGGGGGGTGGACTCCGAACCAGCAGTTCAGGCGCAGGATGTGAGAGGAGTCTCAGGCTTGACGCTCAAGTTCCAGGTACATGTATCCTGAAAAAGGAGAAGCAAATTAACTATGCGTGTGTATCATTTTAGAATATCCATAGGGCATTGGCAGTCGTCAAACCGCCAACATCACTGGACTTTTGCATAGTCTCTGTAAACAAACGAAAGATGAGTTGCGGGTCGGTGTATTGTAATGTCAAATTGACAGGATGTGAAATAATTCACCTATTTATCTACCATATATATTGAGGGGCATGTAAGTAGTATACAATGTGTAAAACGTCGTCGTAGCGCCTCACTGCGCATGCGCGGAGTTAATTTTTGGGTTGCCATAGGGGGGGTTCGCATACGTGAGTTGAGATGTGAGTGGGTGGGTTAAAAATGGTGGCCGGTTATTTTCTCTGGGACATTGAAAGTCCGCCATTTTGAACCCACCCACTCACTCGGGTGCACTGATTGACCTGGGATGTGAGTGGGTGGGTTTAAAATGGCGGCTTAGGGTGTTGTGTGTGTAAAATAAGGGTCCGCCATTTTGAACCCACCCACTCACCGGGGTGATTGAGTGCTATGTGAGTGGGTGGGTTCAAAATGGTGGCCGGTTATTTTCTCTGGGACGTTGAAAGTCCGCCATTTTGAACCCACCCACTCACTCGGGTGCACTGATTTGACCTGGGATGTGAGTGGGTGGGTTTAAAATGGTGGCTGAGGGTGTTGTGTGTGTAAAATAAGGGTCCGCCATTTTGAACCCACCCACTCACCGGGGTGATTGAGTGGGTGGGTTCAAAATGGTGGCCGTTTATTTTCTCTGGGACGTTGAAAGTCCGCCATTTTGAACCCACCCACTCACTCGGGTGCACTGATTTGACCTGGGATGTGAGTGGGTGGGTTTAAAATGGTGGCTGAGGGTGTTGTGTGTGTAAAATAAGGGTCCGCCATTTTGAACCCACCCACTCACGGGGAAAACGTATAAAAGCAGTCGATTTTTAGGGAAAGGGGTGTATTCAATTGCACTACTTTGTGGAGCACTCTGACTTACCTGACCTGACCAGCCAGCCTGCCTGTTTCACCTCTAGTCTGCTTCACCTCTAGCCAGCCAGCCAGTCAGCCAGCCAGTCATCCAGTCAGCTTGCCTGTGTTGTGTGGTTTGTGAACCTTTTACTTTTGCTTAGTGTTCATTTTTTTCCTTTTTTTAATAGTCAAATAGCTCCAAAAACGTCTATTTCCATTCTTGCGCATGCGCAGAATGCTGATAGTTCAACCCACACCAGTCCATCAGATGGCCCTTCATCTCACCTTCACATTGATACCTCACTCGGCTCGATCGGGCCACTAGGGGCTCTCCTAGCTCCAAAAAGGCTATTTTGCAGATAAATGTCAACATCGGGTGTACGAAGATTTTTTTTTTTTTTTATTTTAGAGGTAGTGGGTCGAGTGAGGTATTAAATTGAAGCTGACGTGAAATGCTTCACATTGATACCTCACTCGACCCGATTGGACCACTAGGGGCTGCCCTAACTCCAAAAACGGCTATTTTGAAGATTGCGCATGCGCAGAATGCTTATAGTTCAACCTACATGAGATGCTCCTTCACGTTACCTTCAATTTGATACCTCACTCGTCCCGATTGGTCCATTAGGGACGCCTCTAACTCCAAAAAGGCTATTTTTGAAGATTCATATTTTTGATATCATCTTCGCGCATGCGCACAATTACCCTAATTCAAGCCCATACCCAGTCTATCAGATGCTCCTTCACGTCACCTTCAATTTAATACCTCATTCGACCCGATTGGTTCATTAGGGACGCCTCTAACCCCCAAAAAAGGCTATTTTCATAGCCTTTGGACTTCGCGCATGCGCAGAAAATTCAAAATAGCCTTTATTGGAGTTAGGGCAGCCCCTAGTGGTGCAATCGGGTCGAGTGAGGTATCATTGTGAAGCATTTCACGTCAGCTTCCATTAGATACCTCACTCGACCCACTACCTCTAAAATAAAAAAATCTTCATACACCGGATGTTGATAATTATCTTCAAAATAATCTTTTTTGAGGTTAGAGGCGTCCCTAATGGTCCAATCGGGTCGAGTGAAGTATCATTGTGAAGCATTTCACGTCAGCTTCAATATGATACCTGACTCGACCCTCTACCTGAAAATAAAATTTTGTTGACTTGACGTATGAAGATTTTTGTTTTTCAAAAAAATTTTTTGAAAAAATTTTTTTTTGGGGAAAAAGGATGATGGACATCTGGTGTTAGTTGGTGTGCTTAGGAAAGAAGTTTTCTCTTCCGGAAAGATGGGTTGGCCCTCAAAAGGGCCGTTGATAGCGTGATACGACACACTTTAGGCGCGGAATATTCTCTTCACGCCTCCTACATGTTTTCTGCATATCGGGCATTTTATTTTCAAATGGGACTCGCCGGCATCAATGCATCGACACATCGCACCTTGACACGTCAGGGTTACCCAGCAATCCTTGCATAGGCAAAGATGTCCACAAGGTAACACGGCGTACCAACTTTCTTCCTCCGTACAGATACTGCATCGTGTTTTTTTCTCTTCGACACGGCGTTCTTTCTTGAGTATGGTAATTTGCGCTTCCATTCCATTCAGGGTCGTCTCCATCCCATCCAGCCCTCTCTGCATGACCATAATCTGTTCATTGAGTTGGATTATCTCGACTTGGTGGCGACAGGGTTGTGGTGTTTCTGCCGCTGAAATTGTGGGAGTTTCGGCAATGGTAGGAGGTCCGGCTGTAGGGGATTCAGTCCTTATACTTTCAGTGTAGACAGGCGGTGTCATCGTGGTTGTTGTGGGAGGTCTACTAGAATTTAGCCAGGGCAGCTCGTCTTGTTCTCCACCTTCCGTCACATCACTGTCGTTTTCTTCCATTCTGTGTATGTCTTGGTCCTGTTGTTCACTCAGTCTTCGTAGCCGGCTACTTTCTTCTGTTCTAACCTCTTCCCGCAATTGTTGTGCGAGTTCTTGGGTACTGTTGATTAACGTGGATTCATCTTCAAGTACTCGTTGAAAACTGGAGATGATCGACAATTCGCTTCCATCTTCTTCTTCTTCATGGGCAACGATTTCTCTGAGTTCTTCTGTCTGAGCAATTCTCGTGTCTCGAGTCGGATGATGTGTAAACAGAGGGGCACGTCGTCTTCGAAAACTCATGATGGTGTATTGGTGAATACATATCAAAATTATAGGCTTTTTATAGTCTAGTGGGGAGGTGAGTACAAAATGGCCGTGATGCACAGTCCTCCATTTTTAACCCACCCACTCACCGGCGTCAGTGCGTGCAATATATAGGCTGACCCACTGTATAGTGAGTGGGTGGGTTCAAAATGGCGGCCGCTTATTTTCTCTGCGACGTTGAAAGTACGCCATTTTGAACCTACCCACTCACCCGTGTCAGGCAGTGCAAGAATCCCACTGTGCTGTGTATGTACCCCTTGTCCCAAATCATTAAATTTCTTATGATTTTTTCGATAAAACCCATTAGTGCATAATATTGCTGAAATAATGCCAACAGAAAACTCAGAGTCAATTTAAATATTTATTTGTATTGAGCAAATTACAAGAATTTCGAAGAGAAAAGAGCCGAAATAATGTCTGTCTGTCCTGGAAATCAGCTGATCAGCAATAAATCGACATCTCCGTGACCTTCAAGGAGATTTTGACATTAGTTTTTACCCGCTTTTATCACAAATCATTATAAAGAAATTGTCACACCCGGTGAACTCCTGAAACCCACATCCTACCTGAGAGTTTGGTAAGATATTCCATTCATTCGTTACCGTTCCCGTGCAGTAGAATTTCATCCATCAGCTTTCACTGTTGTGGTGCCAAACACAAAAATTGACAAATTATACGGACTGCCACGATAAGCGTTCCGTACTGCACATGTCCGATAAAATCCCTCCAGTCGTTACAGAATGTTGATTCCACAAAACCTGTTCGGTGGCCTACATTATCGTTCAATCGCTGATCATAAAGGCTGCGTTCATTCTCACCAGAACTGTAGGCCCCTATACACTTCGAAATCTGTGAAAGAATATCAATTTTCACGTTTCCTGTCGGATATCACACAAATTGATGCGTCCGCTGGAACACAGCACACTCCCTCGATTTCAGTCTACGTGTGACATGCAGGCGATGCATGATGCAGATCACATTATTCATCTCAGCGGATACCGAAATGGAACAAAGTTCCGTTATACACTGCAACAGAGAATGTTCTCCCGCTCAGAAAACACAAAATGGCTACTGAACACCAAAATTTCCCCGGATAATAAAGTCGTTCAAACCACAGCGCCATCTATACGCTTTGGTGCAAGGGAGACAACTCGGACTAGACCAATTCGAAGATCATGTCCGCTATATTTAGCCTGAATGGGTATAGGGGTGATCGGGTTTTTTATGGCTTTTACTATGAGCTATGAGGTTGATCATGTAGAATACGATGGAAAAAATTTGAAAGTACCGCGTAGGCTTGTATATAGATCCATATAGACCCATATACACTCATATACTGGGATATTAGTATGTATCAATCCATACGGGTGGACATGTTGGAGCACTAGTGGCCCGATGGGGTAGAGTGAGGTCTTATTTTAAAGCTCTCGAGGAAATAAATAAATAAATAAATAAATAAATAATAAAAAAATCAAAAAATCGGCGAGTAGTAGACGAAGGGAAAATTGGAAAGTATTGACCATGCCCCAGAATACTTCATATGCATATCACGGCCTTAAGGCCTATGTAAGATGTAATCTACATCACAGTTTAGTAGTATAAAAAGCGCAATTCACCTTGTCCCTTCCAAAGAAATAAAATCGGCTCTATTTTACAGGAGTATATACGCAGGTGACGTGGGTTGTCACGTCACTTCCGGGTTTTCACTAAACACTACCTCCAAACATACAAGAGTTGCAATGTTCAACCGCCGGGGTGTTTTCCCGCCCCAGCGCCCCGCAGCGCGCGCGCGCGTCATCCCGCGTCATCCGCGGCAGTGCGCGCGCGCGCGCGGACGCGGGTCAAAAGGTCAAAGGGTCACCTCCAGGTCAGACGGTCCAATGTCCAATGAGACAATGTTGCGGTATCGCTATAGTCAGAGCTTGAGCACAAAAAAAGGGGGATTCTAGATGAACCTGGGAAAGATGGGCAGTTCCATGTGGACCAATCAGCGGTCGAGAAAAAGAGCCAATCAGCGGTCGAGAAAAAGAACCAATCAGCGATCGAACAATCAGCCAATCGAATTGGGGTATTCACGGTGTGCTTTCGCTGACGTCCGCGCCTACATCTGGGTTCTTGTACACCCGGGTAATGTTTTTCTGGACATGGATGGGTTACCTTTGGCTCCATTCTAGGCCACTGATTGGCTAATAGAACTTATAGTCATAATCTATACGTGTTGGACGAGTCTCTTCACTCACCGTATACACGTACCTCAATGAAATGCCCGCTCCAAACCTAGACCAAAAAACACGTACTTGGTCTGTAGGCTGATTTCATTGGCTCTCTATTTTTACTATAGTGCTCTTGCATTCTAACCTTGATGGGTTACCTAGCACTGATAGTCATAATCGATACGTGTTGGACGAGTCTCTTCACTCACCGTATACACGTACCTCAATGAAATGCCCGCTCCAAACCTAGACCAAAAACACGTACTTGGTCTGTGGGCTGATTTCATTGGCTCTCTATTTTTACTATAGTGCTCTTGCATTCTAAACTTGATGGGTTACATTTTGGTCCCATCCTACACCACTGATTTCAGTTTGACTGAATCTCCGCATTGGGCATTAATGCATCAGGAATAAAACACACAAGACAGGGTTTTTTGGTGAGATCTCATTTTTTTATTCATTGAACAACAACAACGTGAGAACAACCACGTGAAAACTCAAGCCCAGAACAAGGGGCTTGTCATTAACTGAAGCCCAGAACAAGGGGCTTGTCATTAACTGAAGCCCAGAACAAGGGGCTTGTCATTAACTGAAGCCCAGAACAGCGGGCGTATGTACATTGAAATAATTCAAGCCCAGAACGGGGCTTGTACATTGAAATGATGGGCGTCCCAGTCATAGACGAGTACATCGCGGTCCTCGGCCTGGGGGTACTCGTCAAACATCTGTACGATGGTAGATAAGGGTCTTCCCCGGCATCGATGGTACAGGTAAAACAAGCAATATTGTCGGCACACGCCACTGGTCAGGCTTTGCAACGTTTGACTGTTCCAACACCACGTCTCTGTGCCTTGATCCATGAAGTCTGTTAAATCGGGATGGAGGGGTGGCAGGCCGTACGGGTCAAAGTATTCGCCCTGCTCTTCTGTCAAGTACACGGCCACCAGTGTTCACCGGGTCGATCCATCGGGTCCGTGTTGAGAACGTAAGCAGCCGGATACATACGGTCTAATGGAAACACATCTCGGGCGAACACCCCTTGAAAGACCCTACGTGTCTCTGGGTCATTCTCCAGCACGGTGGTTATCTGGTCTGTATCCATGTTAGGTGGAGAAGTCACACAGGACGTTGCGCGCCTTGTCCACTTGAATGATGTTGTCAAACTCGGCGTAGCAGACTATGATTGACGGTGGTCGCCAGGGCTCGTGCAAAGTGGATTTCCAACCGTAAGTTGCCTTGCTTGGTCAGGGCCAGCTGATGGTCGTTCTCTAAGGTGGGGGTCAGATCGAAACAGAACAACGTGTATCCGTTCCCGTAGTCCTCCCGACCGATCATATTCCCTTCGTCCTGATTTATTTGACCGGTGGCTGTAAACAGGCTCTGATAGGCTCGAATGAAATTCCTCCGCCCAAAGTTCGGGGTTAAGGCCGTGGCTGGCACCTGTTGTCCATCCACATGCAGGGCCACAAAATTGATGCCGAAATGTTTAAAGTCAAACGAATTCTCTGGGTAGGCTCCGCTGAAACTGGTATTTTCTACACAGGCCAGGATCAATCGCTTGGGTAGTTCCCCCAGGAACAGGTTTTCTTTGTTGGCGCCCATATTTCCAGCAGGCACAGAGAACACTTTGGTTTGCACAGGTCGGATAGGGTACTGGGCTGGTTTTGTTTCCAAGGCTTTCATGTGTCCCAATTGAACGGCTGGATTCGGTTTCACTTTTCGGACATACAGGACTGCGTCTTGGATGACAATCTTATAGTCCGCTACATGCCCCCCTACGTTAGTGGCCATCAAGGCGAAGGTCGGAGGCGCCCGTATCAGTCGGATTTTGATGGGGATCTTGTTCAAGAGGTACCGGTCTTGCATGAACATGTCTGCATGCAGTCGACCCATCATATCCACCGAGGCATTGTTCGCAGTGAAAGCCTTCCGTTTGTCATATCCCCCATTGTCCGCCGTGTCCATGTGCTCGGCCGTGTCCCTGTAGAATAAAGCGGTTGTCAGCTGAGATTTTTTAGCCTCTCGGCCATACGACAACAGTGTCTCGATGTAGGCTCGATAGGGGTACGTTGGTGGAGTCACTGATGAGTTTGTCGCTGAGAAAAATATCCACCTGCTGGAACATCGAGTGCAGCCAGAGATTCGTCGGGCCCACCGTTGCTTGGTCAGCGAGTCTCGTGCCAGCTCCATTGACCACCTTGGCTTTCACATACAAGTAGGTATGGGCTAAATCCACATAGGCCGTATCCGCATTACTGATGGTGAACTCGATGGGCCCGGTTTCGTTTATGCTGGAGAGCGGGAGATGCTCCACCCATAATCCTTGTTCGACACTGGTTTGTGTGGGCGGCACGGTCCACAAATCAAATTCACTGTTGGTGGAGGGGTAGGACTCGGCGTGGATTAAGGCCATGTTTTAAGAAAAGATATCCCGGGTCTTCTTGGATGTGCGTCGTCGCTGGGTCGGTCGTCGACTGGTGCGTGATCTCGGTGGGGCAGCTCCTTTATTCCCTACGGTGCGTTGTGCTTTGGCCACCAAGACGCCTCCCGCTTCTTTGGCCCGCCGTTTCAAGGCTTGTCGGGGTGCCGTACCCCCCAAGACATCACCGGCCACTTGCAGTCCACTGCGTACCGCTTGTTTGCCGATTGCTTTCACCCCACGCGTCACCAAGGGCAGGAACGCTTTCACAATGCTGCCGAGTATGTTCCCCAGTCCATGTCCTCGTTGCATGCGTGCACCGCTAAAGACCGGAAAGCCACCCCCGGCCTGTTGGGCATAATAGTCGGCATAGTTGCGTGCATCGCACTCGTAAGGTACTTTCATTATGCAAAGTGGGGAGCACGTGCTTGTCGAAAATGAAGCGTCAGCACCACTTTTC
>JAVTVY010033182.1:0-15074 GCA_036873755.1 Hanleya hanleyi | reverse complement strand
GGCCATTGCTCTTCGTGTTTACAAATGCGATCACCACAAGCTTCGTAAATAATCACGAACGAATCTGTGCAATTATTACACGAATAGTATAGGATACACCTCGAACCAAGTCACGTAAATCCCAGTATTTAGCTTGAAATGTGAAGATGGATAAAACCAAAACCAAACAGTACTATAGACCGAAAATTAAAGTTAGCCGCTGCGTCCGTCCCAGCGCGTGTTCTGATAGTGCTCTGAATGCTGTATCGTACAACGCTGGTGTCGGATGTTACCTGGAAATGAGCGTTTCGTGTGCAAATATATCACTCTCCTTTCAGAGAAAACCAGAATTTTATGTTACGTGTGTGCGCAGTTTACACTTTGCAGTTGATGTCAACTGAAATATCACAGTTCAATTTACAGATTAATGTGTTTACGGTTGAATGTACTGTAAACTCCAACATACATTTACTGTGAAATAACGGTAATTTATAACAGTGTACCTGTATCTAAAACAACAACTGATTGCTCTGACACCCGTCAGGGAATGTTAGTGTATTCTCTGTCTAGCCAATTAACCTTCCACTGTAACCACTCAGCATGTTATCTTCTCAGCAACTGTATATATTCTGTAGCTATGTATGAAAATGCCACATTTCTCCTGATGATGACAAATATAACTTTGTCGAAATATTGAGACTGTCAATATGCGTTTGTTAACTTTATTCGGAGTGACTTTGCTTATGCATTATGCCAAGCTTATCAGTGGATCAACAAGATTTTGGTAAACAGGCTAGGTGTGGATACTGTTGTAGTGTAACCGTGTCTATAGTCTTACATTCTCTGGCATGACTTATTTATCCATACATCTTTTCCACTCCCAGTAAGACCCGCATCAATTGCTTATAACGGCTTTTTCCATCTTTGTTCACTTTGGACCGCATCGCAGATAGCTTGGGAATATTACTCTGCCGAGTCGATGATAGCTGCATGGACTTTGACACTGAAACTTGTTTCTCTGTCGGTTGAATTGTCAGACTAGCGGTCTATAACTCACGCATTTACCACAGTGTTTGTGTTTGTTTGTTTTTTTTACTATACATAGGGTTGTCAAGAGTTTTACAAGAAATAAGTAGGGAAGAAATCTGTTTCACAGAAGTTTCAAAGGTGAAATGGAGACAGTATTCAGATATTTTCGCTATCGAGTGGCACAAAGTTTACAAAAGACAGTTAAATTCCCCGCTTAATATCAAGCTTAGATAGTTCCAATCCCTTCTGATGCATAAGATAATGGCCACCACTATATGTTATTGTAATTTTTTCCACTTGCGATTTTACCAAAAATCTACCTCATATATTTGGCATTGTCTGGTTTAAAAGCCTTTGTGAACCACTTCAGCGAAATGTTTGATTCGGTTAATTTTTATCTCTATTTGTCTGAAGAATTGCAGCTAAATGAAGTGGAATGAAATTATTGATTAAATATTTAAGACAATACTTACAGTTATAAAGTGGTATATTTATCAGTTTGAAATACGAAAACCACCTCCTCAGATCAATGAAGGCAAAAAACAGATAGAAATTTTGTGTAATTTAATTTCACATTTTTCAAGAGAGCGAGATCCAGGTTCAGATGGACACTAAGAGAGATATAGTCCCCATGGAAATGAAGCGTGATATAGTCCGGATGGACAGGAAGAGAAAGATGATTCGCATGAACAAGTAGCGAGATATGGTCTGGATGAGCAAGAAGCGAGATATGGTCAAAATGAACAAGGAGCGGCATGGGATCGGATGAGTGCACTGTAAAAACGGCCAATTTCGGGGAGTAAATGTTCAACCTGTTATCAGTTCAACGTTGAACCAATTTTTAATGACAGTAAACGTTTACCCGGAATCTGGTTGAACGTTTCAGTTGGAATTGATGACTTGCATGGAGGTAAACGTTGAACCTGTTATTGGTTCTACATTCAACCTATAACTGGTTCTACGTATAACCACATGATACTAGGTTGGTAGTAAACGTTGAACCTATTATTGGTTCTACGTTAAACCTATCACTGGTTCAACGTTCAACCACATGAAACTTCGTGCATGGTGAACGACACCAATATGACTGAAACAATGGCAAATGGATGCCTGAGAGCAGAGAAAAATTCTCTTGTTAATATTAAAGTAAAATTCTGTAGCCTTTTCCAAACAAATTATGTGGTAATACTTAAAACTAATAATCGGCTGAACGTCGAACTCGTTAATAACGCGTGTCGATTTGGGAAACTTCGCTGTTTTGCACTTATTTTGATGACATATTACTATTCTCGCCCATGTAAATAGCCTATCCACCGTCAGAAACAACCATAGAAGTTATCAAAATGAAACATGTAATACTGTTGTGTGGGTCACAATTATTCCCGACCGAGTAAACGTTCAACTGTAAATCGGTTCAACGTATTTCCCGCCCTCTTTATCGCTCTTCCCGCCGTGGTAGTCAAAAAAACCACTTTCTGGTTCAACGTTCAACTGGAATTTGGTTCAACTCGGCTATCGGTTATCGCCCTTTGTTTTACGAAGCGCCACCTGCTGTGTCTGGAGAAAAGCTTGCGGTACGGTGTTGTTTGCTGCTCAACATTACTCGTCCCGTTACTGTTTACATCAATCTGTTTTCTGGTAAGTATTATGGACAAACATTCATTTGAACTGCGCTTCAACACTGAATACGTTTAGGAGTGTGCGCAGAAATCTCGTCCCCTTTCGCTTTGTGTTTTGAAATCGGGGCTGTCGAAAACTGGACACTGCGTGAAAGAATTTTGCTGTCTGCAGTGCTGTCTGTTTGAATATGTCATTGATATAATTTGCTGTTACCACTTGGTGGTATTTTACAATTTCCAATTACTTATTACATTTAGCATGTCGTTTTCCCATACCAGAAGTGGATGAATGAAATATAAGGCTTAGGCTATGTATGTATTTCCAAAATAACATTAGGCCCCTGTATCATAGTTTATCAGCTATACACATATGGATACCAGTAATTATTAGCTGCATTGTCCACAAAAATACTTGCAATACCCCTTGTGGAAGGTCATTGTAAACCAATATGCATTAATGTCATATTCCCAAAAAAAAAAAAGACATTATATAGTATTTTTTTATTTATACACTGGACATATTCCTATGCAGATTATAATCCTATAATAATTCAAAACGTCGTTTAACATTCAGTCACCCCTCAATTTTGCCTGAAATTCTAATCAGTCCAATGAATTTATAATAGTTACATGATGTCGCAAGAATACATCAAATATTGGCAAAATTTTGTGTCCAATGGGATATGTCAATATTTTGTAACTGTTTATCCAATGATTAAGTGAGAATGTGTGAGAAGTCCACCCTAGTGCCTGATCCGTCATAAAGAGTCACTCTAGGTGTTTATGAAATACACCATTTGTGGTATTTGAAATACACTATGATGAATGTCAAGTAGTAAGTAAATATATTACATCACAGCTGTACCATTGTATTACACCCCCCCCCCCCCAAGCCACCACCACCCATCACCATGCCCACTACACACAATCCTGTTTTATGTGGCAGGACAATGGGAGATTGATTTTGTGAGATATTCCCGGGGGGGAGGGGGGGGGAGAAATTGGGCAACGATTTGGTGCAAGACTCACGAAATGTAATTGACAAAGGATCTGCTGCAAGTTGTATTGTCACTCTTTTGTCCAGGATATTTCCTTTTCAATGGGAGGTCCAAACACCAAAGCCTTGCCAGAAATTGCCAGGGTTGTGTGGGACCAGGAGGATGAGTGCCTGTCATGAAAATCGGGATATTTCTCCCAACCTTTATAAATATATTAGTTCTGTTTGATGTTACTCCATTTAATATTTTTGTATTTTCTCCTACAGTAAGTGTAGCGGGGAGAAGGTCAGAAGGAATCCATTTGTTTGTGTCTGACTGTTGAAGGAAGATGAATGGGGAGACAGTGTATATGGCTCCCACAGAGTGAACATCATCATCATGTAATGGATTTTATCGCAGTTGAAGATGTAAGGAATAATCTACCATTTTCAACACTAATAATGAGATATATTATGCCCATAGACCATACTAAAACCAGCAACAAGAATGAATAATTTTGTCACTGTGTTGGTGGGTGGGTTGGGGAGGTCATCAATGCTTCATCTGGAGAAGGCTCCATGTTGATGAGTCAAAATTTTACTGAATGGTACATGTACTTATAAATGTAAGCTTATATTGACAGGATAGTGAAAACAGATTATCTTACACAATTCTTTATTTCATTATTAGGACCAACTGCTTGCAAGAAAGATCAGAGACACGTCACAGCGCCTATCATTAAACTTCAGGGTTTCGGACGATGGTGAAAGTGCGTGCATTATTTCATAACTTGGACTATGTGAAATATTTGGTCTATTTGACATTCCTGCATCACAAGATAATGGTCACCGGAATCATTCAATGTGACAGAAACGATGAAATGGTAACGTGATACAACGAATCAGCAGGCTAAAGATGTGGTATTACATCCAGAGGAGGAAGAAAACAGAACTGTTTTGAATCATCACCATCCCTGAACATCCTTAGTACAGTAATTCACTTACAAAAAAATCGTCCACAATGGCCAGCATACTACTTATGATAGAAAAGTGACACCATCATATGCAAACAAAGTCCCATTACTGTGATAGAATGATAAATAATGTGCATATACATGTAGCCCTCTCATTTTGTGAAGCAGATGACCCACCAACATTACACCCTGCAGCTACATGTAGATGAGAAGACTGGGGTCTTGTTTACTGGGAATTAACTGTGATGTTGAATACAAGAAACCAATGCAACACTCAATATATCCCAAATCATCAATACATGTAGAATAATTGAGTTCAGATACATAAGTCATTGTGTGAAGTCTGACCACATGTACTCACATTGGCTAGGTGCATGTCTGGCCACAGTTCAGTTCAGTTCAGTTCAGTAGGTAAATCCCTCCTCTATATAGGAGCACCTCCGTAGGAGTACATATTAATATACATTCAATTGGAACCACTCAACATTTATAGCTCAACTATCGTGCTGTGAAGTGAACATTTATACAATTCTACAATTGGACGAACTACTATCCGGAAAGTGCTGTGATAGTCTAACCATGTGAGCTTCCTAGCGGTGTATGCGATGTACTACTGTGAGTGGATTTATATAGCGGTCACTGAAAGACACCCAGGTACTTTAGGCTGGCGAAGGTCTATCGTAGCAACCAGTTCCACCATCAGTTCATATTACCCTGGACACCAAATCAGTCCAGCGCCTTGTGAATAGGCGAGTATATATGTAAGCGGTCACTGGCGAGGCGCGAACCCACGCCAGCTGTAGCACTCCGGGTCAGAGTCAAACACTCTAACTACTTCGGCCACGACACGCTCACGCATATAGTATGTGTAGGAAAGTTGACACTCATAATGGCTATGCACACGGAAGTCTTATTAATAAACACTGCAATATGCATTATTATTCAGCATAGTAAGACTCAGTATGTCTCAGATCATTAATACATATTGTAATATATTCGACTCGGGTACATAAGTCACTCTGAATTCTGACCACCTATGCTCTTCGTAGGAAGGTCTTACACACATAAACTGTGTATCTAGGTCCCATAACTGAACTTGGATAAAATATAATTAGCTAGCTTACTCAAATGTTCCAGATGATATTGCAATACATATACTATTGAATGTTTATTAAAGAAGTTATGACACACACAAACTATGTATGTAGGTCCCATAACAAATCTGTGATAAAATGCAATTAACTAGCTCACTCAAATATCTCGAATCAGTGATATTACAATACTTGTACTCAGAATACATAGGTCGCTGTGTGAAGTCTGATCACCTGTACTCTGTGTAGGAAGGTTGGACACACATAAACTATGTATGTAGGTCCCATAACAAATCTGTGATAAAAGGCAATTAAATAATTCAATCAATTATCTCAGATCAGTGATATAACAATACATGTACTCGGAATACATAGATCGCTGTGTGAAGTCTGATCACCTGTACTTTGTGTAGGAAGGTTGGACACACATAAACTATGTATGTAGGTCCCAAAAACTAAACTGTGATAAAAGACAATTAAATAATTAAATCAATTATCTCAGATCAGTGATATAACAATACATGTACTCGGAATACATAGGTCGCTGTGTGAAGTCTGATCACCTGTACTCTGTGTAGGAAGGTTGGACACACATAAACTATGTATGTAGGTCCCAAAACTAAATTGTGATAAAAGGCAATTAAATAATTCAATCAATTATCTCAGATCAGTGATATTATAATACTTGTACTCGGAATACATAGGTCGCTGTGTGAAGTCTGATCACCTATACTTTGTGTAGGAAGCTTGGACACACATAAACTATGTATGTAGGTCCCAAAAACTAAATTGTGATAAAAGGCAATTAAATAATTCAATCAATTATCTCAGATCAGTGATATTACAATACTTGTACTCGGAATACATAGGTCGCTGTGTGAAGTCTGATCACCTATACTTTGTGTAGGAAGGTTGGACACACATAAACTATGTATGTAGGTCCCAAAAACTAAATTGTGATAAAAGGCAATTAAATAATTCAATCAATTATCTCAGATCAGTGATATTACAATACTTGTACTCGGAATACATAGGTCGCTGTGTGAAGTCTGATCACCTATACTTTGTGTAGGAAGGTTGGACACACATAAACTATGTATGTAGGTCCCATAACTAAACTGTGATAAAATGCAATTAAATAATTTACTCGTTTATCCCAGATCAGTGATATAACAATACTTGTACTGAGAATACATAGGTCGCTGTGTGAAGTCTGACCACCTGTACTTTGTGTAGGAAGGTTGGACACACACAAACTATGTATGTAGGTCCCATAACAAATCTGTGATAAAATGCAATTATCTAGCTCACTCAAATATCTCGGATCAGTGATATTACAATACTTGTACTGAGAATACATAGGTCGCTGTGTGAAGTCTGATCACCTGTACTTTGTGTAGGAAGGTTGGACACACATAAACACATAAACTATGTATGTAGGTCCCATAACTAAACTGTGATAAATTGCAATTTAATAATTCACTCAATTATCCCAGATCAGTGATATTACAATAATTGTACTTGGACATGTCAAAATACATAGGTCGCTGTGTGAAGTCCGATCACCTATACTCTGTAGGGAAGTTGGACACACATAAACTATGTATGTACATGTAGGTCCCATAACTAACTGTGATAAAATGCAATTAACTTGCTCACTCAAATATTTCAGATCAGTGATATTAACAGACAATTATGCCATATATGTACTTCAATAAATTTGCATTCTTAGAGCCATCAACTGCACGTCTCTTCTCAAAACTATATGCATGTATACATACAGTAATATTTCAGCATACTGCAGTAAGCTAAAAAAGTCAATAATAATCATGATAATCATTTCGCATGTTGAAGTTTTCATTTCTTAGATGAGGAGGGAGTCGAACATCATTTGAAAGAGAGGCATCAAATTTATTGTAGGTGACACCATCTTGGATGTTACTTTCCCTACACTCCCTTCTCTCATTATTGTAACCCATGTTACTTGTAGTTTCTGTAATTCATGAATTGATAGAATTCAATGTTTTACATTTTAGCTTTTCATATATGATGAAATATGATTGAAATATATGAATTTATTTTAATTAGTGTGTCTTTGTTGATGTATGTTTTAAAATATCCTTCACTTTCTTACGGGTTGATATCCTTTCACTGACGACTGCAAGAATTAATGTCACTGGGATCATGTAACTCGGTTGCTCATATATGGTTCCGGTGTATTTGCAAGAATTTAACTAAATCTGCAAATACATGTACAATTTGCACCACAACAATCATCTGCATCTGGATGAACGTTGAACCTGGATCTGGTTGTACGTTGAACCTTTATATGGTTGTACGTTGAACCTATTTCTGAGAAAACAATAACATTGAACCTGAATCTGGTTATACGTTGAACCAGTAATTGGTTCTAGGTAACACTACATTCTGGTTCAGGGTTTTCCATGGTTAAACGTTGAACCAGTTTCTGTTTCAACGTTTACCTTTTAGTTCAACGTTACACCTTTTTATGGTTGAACGTTTAACCTCATTTTAGTTCAACGTTGAACCTGGATCTGGTTGTACGTTGAACCTTTATATGGTTGTACGTTGAACCTATTTCTGAGAAAACATTGAACCTGAATCTGGTTATACGTTGAACCAGTAATTGGTTCTAGGTAACACTACATTCTGGTTCAGGGTTTTCCATGGTTAAACGTTGAACCAGTTTCTGGTTCAACGTTTACCTTTTAATTCAACGTTACACCTTTTTATGGTTGAACGTTTAACCTCATTTTAGTTCAACGTTGAAATTTGCTTGGTGCTACGTTGAACCAGTTTATGGTTGCAACCGAGTTACATCCACTTTATGGTTGAACGTTTACTCAGCGTTTTTACAGTGTGGAGAGGTATGGTCCAGATGGGGAGAGAGCAAGATATGTTCCGGATGGACAAGGAGCAAGATATGTTCCGGATGGACAAGGATAAGATATGGTCCGGATGGACAAGGATAAGATATGGTCCGGATGGACAAGGAGCAAGATATGGTCCGGATGGACAAGGATAAGATAAGGCCCCTATGGACAGGGAGCGACAAATGGCCAGGATGGACAAGGACGGAGATGTGGTCCGGATGGACATGGAACAGGATGCGGTTGAATGGGTGGAGAGCGATATATGGTCCAGATGGGGAGAGGGAGATATGGTCCGAATAGACAGAGAGTGAGATATGATGAATAAGTAGCGATATATGATCCGGATTGCGAGAGTGCAAGATATGGTCCGGACGGACGGTGAGCGAAATAAATTTGTTTCGGATGGGCAGACAGTGCATCTATGGTCCGGAGGTACAGGGAGCGAGATATTGTCCGGATGGACAAGTAGCGAGATAGGGTCCGGATGGAAGGTGAGCGAAATAAATATGGTCCGGATTGGCAGACAGCGAGATATGGTCCGGATGGACAAGGAGCGAGATATGGTCCGAATGGTCAGGGAGCGAGATATGGACCGGATGGACATGCAAGTTGCGAGATATAGTTCGGATGTGAAGAGAGCGAGATATGGAGGATGCCCCTACCTGTTATGCTGAGGTATCCCGGTTATTCCATCTGGTTCAGTTAAGTTTCTGCGAAGGATCCTAGTAACCGTTAGGCGAATTTCGAATGGTCTTCCACGCATATTCATTTCCAATAGATACACGTTTACTGTACCGAACATTGGTGTAAGGCCCTCATACATCCAGACCATGCACCTTGGACATCTGGCTCAGTATGCATGTTTTGTAGTTCGCTAAGTGAATGTTGTAATAGCTGTACTCTGTCAACAATTCAAAAAAGACGCCCATAACTCCTGACCTCCAGTCCAGTTCGATGAATGACTGATGTTTATGCCATTTTCTCGCCAAAGAAAATTCAATACATTCATACATCCTGGCCCAGTTCGGAAAAGTCAAAAGAAATTCGATTCATTATATAGGCAATGCACGAGGAAAATAAAATGCGAGCAATGTATATATCTTAAGAAATAAATAAAGCCCCGCCAAGGAAAGTCAAATACATCATATTATACAATGGAGACAAAATCGGTATAATACTCGGATATCAATACGGTGCAAATCAAGCGTGTAACGTCTCTATATGAAAAGTCACATATTTATATCGTCAGACGTCACTCCAGTCCATACATTGCTCGACCAATCGGCTCATGTCAAAACTAGTTCCTTGCTGACTTTCCTGGTTGTTGTACACATTTTTTTCCATGGGATTACCCCCCCTCCCCCACCACCCTCTTCCCTTTCTTCCTTCACGGGTCCATTTATCATGACGTAAAATGCAGTTTCAAGCAAAGTGTCAACTTCTTCCCTGTGTTTGTTCTATCTGATTTAGTATTAACTCTCGCCTCTCTTTATCGATAAAACGTTAATTAGCCCCGGAAATTGCCGCGTCTGGCACCCATAATTTAAACAATTCAGCTTGGCATTGATGCAAAAACCGATCTTCGAAGTGACCTGAGGAGATGGTCTCATCTGGATACCAATATTTGAGGAAGATTTTCGCGGAGGGTGTTTTCCTGAGATGACGAATATGCCTCTTTTTGGACGAAATCATCGCGTGAGACCACTGTAATCAATTGCTTTTGTTTTTTTCTCAGGTGTATGTTGGCTCCAGTTCAGCACCTTCAATTTGGAGCCAAATATGGAGGCGCAGTTACAAATTTGTTACAACATTTGGTCAAAATATCGAAAAATCGCATTTTTCCGACTAAAATGCAGAAGCTTTGGCTCCCAAGACGCGCATTTTCAGACTCAGCACAAAATCCTGATCTAGAAAATATGCTAAAACCTTTTGGCCGCCGACGTACAATTAAAAGTGTCATCCTCATGGTGTCCTAGCTCATGGACAATGTATGAGATGGCAATAAACATTAATTTAAAAAAATAAAATAAAAGTTACAGCTTATAAAACTTAGTTCAACATGCAGCTGCTACAAGATATTTTATAATACGGATTTCTATTGAATGTATTTCTATTGAATGAATTCAACACAAATCAATGTTATAAAATATATTGTATGGGCTGCATGTCAGAATAATAAAACTGCCGAACACCTAACATATCTTGGAGAATTCTCAAGACTTTATGTTTACTCAAATTCCCTATAAACATTACAAAGACCTTTTGCAGCAATAAGGTAAAAACACCCAAACGACTCAAATAAATTGTACAGCCTTTTATTTTTTAATGTTTTTATTGGAAAATTACAGTTTTTATTGGAGAAGTCATTGTTTAGATCACATCTTGCCTAAAAAAACATATCCAAGCCAATACGCAAATTTTCTTTCTGAGCATATGGAATTAATGGAATAGACTGAAAAAACTGATATCACAGTACCTGAGTCTACACAGCCAGAAAAAAGGTGTTGGCCCATCACCCTTTAATGGTGATCAGACCTGGTTATCACCTTAAAAAGGGGATGAGTTAGAGCCATCACCTTAAAATGGTGATGGATGTCACCTTCTTAGGGTGATGATTTTGCCTCAATTAAAAGGCAATGACCTAAACTTACAATCGTCGCTCATCACTCTCCAGAGTTGATGGCCATTATTTTTAAGGGGAATTAGGACTTGTGACATTTTTGAAATTTTGAAAGTCATTTTTTCGAATTACTTCAAAGAAATAGTCATATTTTCTTGTGTTTAATTGTGTTTCCTATCTTTCTGAGATGAAATAATGCACCCTTGATAATTGAGTGCCTTTTTGAAAATTTCAACCTGACAAACAAAATGTCAAAATCTCTCAAGTCCCCCTGATTCTTAAAGGTGATCATAAAAAAGGTGATAGTTATCACCTTTTCTTGGCTGTGCATATTGTCCATGACAACTTGACAGTCATTTACATCTCAAGATCATGTTCTCCAAATAGACAGCACTTGGGTACATTGCTCTGGTTTACCGTGTCTACAGCACAGGGGCTTGTTACCGTTGTTAATTGGTTAATAGGTTGGTTTTAGGGCAAATCCGTCATGTACGACACCCACAATAGGTGACTAAATGTGGGGAACCATTCAACCAAGAAGTGAAAATGGTCAAGTACATTGCACGCAAACTGTTGCCCATTGACGTTGTCTTACATGACGGGTCTACCGATTATAGGGGGTCGAGGTAGGAAATAATCGGCAACGATTTGGTGTAAGACTCACGAAATATAATTCACAAAGGATCTGCTGCAAGTTGTATTGTCAGTCTTTTGTCCAGGATATTACCTTTTCAATGGGAGGTCTTACACCAAAGCCTTGCCAAATAATCGGATCCCAACCTCGACCCCCCACCCCCCCTCCCACCCCACCCCTTAGCCTAATATAATTCAAATCCACATATTCTCAAACTATTATCCATTAAATTTCGTCATGGACGGAAAAATGTTTGAAAATACATTCCCATGTTGCTCTAGTATTTGGAGTTCACTGTTGTATCTTTGTTAAATTCGTAATATTTTGAGAGCCTAAGTGGATGCCATCACAAAGGGGCAAGGAACTGAACAATTTCTGTAGCAGTCAACATTAGCATCGCAAAATTGAGAAAGAAAAATCTATATTCTCTATGTTGGATATTGTTCCGCCAATACAAGTTTATTCGGTTTTTAATTTGACAGCGAGAAAATATGAATGCAACTGAGAATCAATGACAGTTAAATTTGAGCATTCAAGAGAGTCACCATTTTAAAGAACAAGTGAATACAGCCAACCAGTACAGTATTCTATGCGTCCACTCACAAGTTTACAGCCTTTTTTTAGACAAATCCTTAAAACTCTACAAAAGGGACCAGCCAAAAGACAAAAGGGACAATAAAGCCCAACCATAAGTTTTCCGGCTAAATTGAATTTAGACAATACGAATGAGACAATTAATGCTTTAGCACATCTGTCACTTTCAATCGTTCTAAACATGCTGTATGACCATACAGGTAAAAATTGTTAGCCTTGGGCGTCAAAGTGTGACACATTTTACCTATATTTCCCTTCGCTATACACCGTAATAAAGGGATAATTACAAGTTGAACGTCTGTCCAATGGAAGTTTTGGGAGATGGATCCACGAACTCGATTCATGTTTCAATTCTTGCGGTCTGCATTAGTACAGAATGTACTGCATTGGTCAATACTGCGTTAATAATGTAATGTTTATTTCAGTGTGAATGAAGGGCTGGTATCTGATATAAGGCCTTTGCTCTGGCATCCATCCTTGCAACCTCGACTTGACAAGCATTTATTTCCATTTATAGCATTAATACTAAAATATATTTGAACAAAATGTCTCGTCCATGTCGAAGTTGTTTATGACATGTCGAAGTTGTTTCGAAGACTGCTACAATTAAAACCTTGCAAAACAACCAAACACTGAAGATATGATGGGTAATTGTCAGAATTCAGAAAATTTGTTTCCTTCAATTCCTCATAGACATTACACATATAACAGCATTTTGCGCTTTTTACAGTAAAAACACATAAGCTGTTAAAATAGAATTGCCCAGTCTTTGTGCTCATGGTGCTTGTGATGGAAAAAGTCCTAATGTTCAACAACAGACAGGGTTGCAAGATCTTGCAGGCTGAAGTAAACACCCAAGTTCATATGCAAATATTCTTCCAAAGCTGAAGAAAACTGGGAAACACTGGAGAAATGAATACACTGGATTTGTAAATGAAGGTCACTCGTATAATTCTGATCCCAATTTTTATGCAAATACTCAAAGACCCAAACAAAAGTTTCTGCCAGTCAAGACTGCCACTCATTTACATTTCAAAGACATGTTTCCTGACTTCAAAGACATGGCTTGATACAATGACTTAAATGCATATCTGAGGCGTATTAATAGTCAACCCCAAAATACTTTTTGAGAATTCAAAAACACATTTTCAAAATATTTTCCATTATACTGTCAATATTAAATAAATTGATTAGCTATAATATATATAAAATGTGTTGCTTTCTTTGAACTCCTCGACATTGGCGAAGCATTTTTTAAAAATACGTTTCAATTTAGCTGTGCACATGGGATCTCGAGCTTGTGTCTTTGTTATATTTTGAGTGCCTAAATGGATGCCAGCACAAATGCCTGTTTAAGTTTTGTTTGTTTATTCATTCGCCAGATAAGCACATATAACATAATTTAAACAAGATGTACATAATATATAATTAATCTAGGGGGATGAAAACCACACAGGGCTTGTATTATTCCCTAATAAACTTCAAATGTACAGATAAAAAACCTGCTGGATAATAATGTACTTCGGATTGTTTTGTAAAATAAGTTTGGAAGTGAATTGGGAGTAAAAGAGGATTTGTTGAAGAAATTTTGCACAAATTGCAACACTGGATGTAAATTCACTTCTACAATAATTTTAAGTTTAAGGGTGGCAAACAGAGGCATGGACTAGGACTCCCGGAAATTAATCTAATACACTGCGAAAAAATTGTGTTGAAGCCATTTTGGCACCAGAATTGTGTTGAAAATAACACAAATTGTGTAAGAATCAACACTAATTTGTATTGAAATCAACACAAGTGTGTGTTGATATATTAAGTTTAACACAAAACCATGTTGATTTCAACACAAAACATTTTGTGTTGGAGCCATTTTAGCACAAAATTGTGTTAAAACAACACAATATTTTTCGCAGTGTAGTCCTTTCTTGAAACAAAACGAGAGGACGAATGTGACTGGAATAAGTATTACGCCAGATAACATTACAATAAGATATGTATGGAAATATCATAGAATAATACAGAAAAAATAATCTTCGTATTCAGAGCTTCTGTTATACAATTATTAATGCCAATATTTCTAGATATTTTTTTTTACAAATTTTATTAATATGGGTAGTCCATGGTAATTCGTCATCGATATATACCCCAAGGAACTTGAAATTGTTAACCTGATCAAAAGTATGTCCCATTATGGCTAATTGTGGACTAAAATTAAATCTGCAACTCGAGTAGGGCTTTACAAGCATAAATTTTGTCTTATCCAAAGTGAATGTGCCATTTGAAGTCCGGCAACAAGTCTCTCACATGCTGGGGTTTCACGGTTCACAATATGGAATGTGAATATGTATTTGCAATTTCATTGTGTGTATCAGATAGATCACGAGCATGCATAAAAGAGAAAGCGACACATCGGAATAGTAAGTGTCTACAAAATTTGCCGCCGAAAATTATAACAGCTTCTACGGGGCTTAGCCAACAAATTCTTACTGACACAGCCATCGCTTTGTCTTGGAACAACCAATGAGTGCTCATCTTGTTCACAGCCAATCGGATATTCTCGATTTGTGAATCTGACCAATGAGAAATGTTTTCTAATCAGAAGATCGAACGAAACTCGAATGCAGTTGACAATGTTTGCCATTCGCATTGAATTAAGTGTATATT
>JAVTVY010033181.1:0-14835 GCA_036873755.1 Hanleya hanleyi | reverse complement strand
ATTTCACATAGATATTTTTAATGAGAAATTAAAGCAACTCTATAAACAAACAAACATCCCATGAATGATATCTCTTGTATGTAATAGAGCTAAAGAATGCTTTATGACTTCTGACATTAATATATCTACGATCAGTTTTCCTGAACACAGATACTATTAATGAACTTAGACGGCCAATAAGGTCCTGATGAGGGATTGTAGTATAGAGAGTCGAGAAATCCCATGTGGATACATGTCTGTACGGTATGTGACCTTTAGCATCAAGTTCTTCCGTAAGACATTTTGAGTTTTTCAATATCCACATACATTCAACGCCAGAGTTCTCAGAAATAGTGGCGCAATACCTTTCCCAAAATGCTTTTACCTCCTGAAGGGCCCTCGTCAATAGGGCTGAAAGAAGCTTGGTGGTGCAGCTTCTAGAACCAGCTATGAATCTAGCTTTGTATGGTGATTTATGCATTTTGGGAGTCCAGTATATTTTTGGTATGTCGTTATGATTGGTTGGAAGACAAATACCTCTGTCCCTAAAGAAACTTTTTGTGATTGTTAAATACATCTTCCAGAGTAAATGCAGTTTGGGAGTAAGTAGACGTATGATTGATGAAGATATGTCTACACTCAATTCTTTAACCAGCACCTGGTAATAGTAATATTTCCGTTTAAGCAATGGTTCTAATCCAGTTTCTGTATACAAGCTTTGTCTACTAACATATGTTGTCAGACCCGAGATGATTCGTGCGGCTTTCAGTTGAGTTCAATTTTCCGTTTCTAACACATTGCACTCACCAAAGACTACATCTCCAAATTTCGGAATAGGCCTTACATAGGCTTTATATATACGCAGTAGATGATCTTTGTTGAAACATATATTTCATTCGTCGCATAGAACCTAATATTCGATTCGGCTTATTGCACATGGCAGTTTGACTAACGTCACAGGACCTACGAAGTACATGTAGGGTAGACTGAACTCTTGGAAATACCCCGCCCCATGTTAAAATCCTGCCTATATATTAAGTCAGAATTACCATTGATTTTCATCAAAAATCACCAGAACGTTTCATCAAAAGTAGGTCATCTCATGAACTTGCTCGTAACAGTCCCTTAATGCACCTTCATGCAAAAAATCAAGGTTCTAATGTCAACGGTTCTCCTTATTTTGCCGACGAAAGGATTCGGATGGACTCACTGACCACCGGACAATTTGGAGATGGTAGCCTACTTCACATGAGCAGTGTGACTAACGTCACAGGACCTACGAAGTACAGTAGGCATTAGGACTCGAACGCGAACTGAACTCTTGGAAATCCCCATCCCCAGTTGAAATCCTGCCTATATTAAGATGGGCACCGCCCAAGTCAGAATCGCCACTGATTTTCATCAAAAATCACCAGAAATTTCCATCAAAAATAGGTCAGCTCAGAACTTGTTGGTAACAGTCTCCTAATGCGCCTTCATTCCAAATAAATAACGATCACCGATTTAATTTTACATTTTTTTTTTAAAGGAAACAGATTGAATAATATAGGTTCACTAGATTTCAAGCTTTACGTGTGAAAATACATCTACATCTCTTTAGTGGTTTTAGTGCCCTTGTCCAGGATCAAAACAACTTTTTAAATCACATTATTTTCCCAACAATACACCAAATTTTTATATATAGTACTATAGTATAGAAAGGTAGCATTTATGTAGTTTACGGTAATTCAACTCGAGACCAACACCTTCTATGCACAAGATAATAATGATTCTATGTGATTCTCCTGGGCATAACCGGTACAAAGACGAATAAATAGCGTCTCTACATCACGTTGTTATCTAGATATATGAGACAACACATTTGGGGTATCGGCAATCTGATGAATGTACTATTCCGGTTTCCTTGTTTCACATTATATTCTATGGCAGTTGATCGGTGATTTTCTTTATGATAAACGTTAAACCACCTCAGCTTCGTTGTGCAAACAGCGCTGAATTTTTGAGGGTATATGCAGTAGGGTATTTTTAGCCGGAGAGTAACTGATAGGCCTAGTCATTAAATGCGATAAAACGCTGGAGCAAAACGGACCACAGTTTTCTTGGCAATGATGACATGTTTGGATGTGAAACAGGATACACGTTACAGGCTACAGCTTACATATATATAACAATATACTGAAGTGTTAATTATAAATCTAATTTTAATCAGAATTATTTCAGATCAGAACTAGTTGGTAACAATGCCCTGATGCTCGTTCATGCCAAAAATCAAGGTTATAATGTCAACGGTTCTCCTTATTTTGCCGACGAAAGGATTCGGATGGACTGACTCACTCACTCATTACCGGACAATTTGCGATCTGTAGCCTACTTCGTAGGAATAGGAATAATGTATGTATATGGTTCGACCAGCCCAAGTCAGAACTAATAATTATCCGTTAACAGTTATGTAATTGAACACACTTCAACAGAACATCATCGAAAATTATATACAGATCAATACGCGTTGTATAACTAAAATACATAGATAAGTCATTGTTTAGCCATTTTGAGGCGGTCACTACTCAGATTGTGGATAGTTTCGTTTTGATTTGTGCTAGTGCATCAGAGAGATGCATCATTTAAACATAGTCGTATTAAGGAATGTAATGGTTCTGATATATCGTTTCTGTAGCAGATGAAATGTAAAGTTCCAAGAACTGAACCTTGCGAAACACATCTGCTACATTAGATTCGGTCTGACCTACAAAGACTAATTGTTTTCTACCGGAAAGGTAATCTGCGATCAGAGTAGATCACCGTTTCCTCCCAATTGTTCTACATATAGCTTGAAAATCAATCCTTTATGCTATACCCTGCCCAAAGCTTTCGATATATCACAATAGACGACACAGGAATCTTGATGACTGTCCAGGGCCTTTACTAATTCACGATACATTTCCACGAATAAATAGCTGGTTGAGTGATGGAGTCTGAACCCAGACTGTTATTTATATGTTAAGTGGGTAAAATGTAGGTAGTTATATAAACGCTAAAATGATACGCTCCATCAATAATCCTGTTGCGGACCTGGATTGATTTCTACGCCACCACATAACAATATTAAAATGTAAAAATATTTGATAAAGTCTAAATACACTAAAAATTATATTCTGTTAAAACTATGTTGTCTGAGCCACAACAGAACAAAATTCTGTTATTTTTTTTATGTTATTTCAACACACACACAAAATTACTATTTTAACACAATCTACACAATTTTCTGTTTTAACACAATTCCTGTTGCGTGCAACATAATCGGTCTGCTATCATTGTGACAACTAAACAGTTTCCAGAGTGTATACCGGTCCGATGATATGGAAATAACAAATCAAGCATTTTAATGTGGAAGTTGTCGATTGCATGCTGTTAAATCAATAATAAGTTCGACAGAAATTGTCTTGCCGTCGATGTGTATGACAATATGGAATTTGTGGTTAAGTAGACCAAAAAAGATTTAGCATCACAGGTGCTTTACATCGTCCAATTTTTCGATTTCGACAGTGCAGGATACAGTTTCATGTATATAAAAGTAACGATGATCCGGATAAATTTAATTCTGAGGGTAAAAAAGAACTAATCCACTTTTGAGCCTGTCAGGCAATGTCACAGGTGCATGCTTTACATCGTCCAAATTTTCGATTTGGTGTTTTTCTGCACCCTCATGTTTACGAACAAAGATTCTGCCGTCGAATGTCCAATATTGAAAAATTTTCCCTTGTTTTTTCAACTGACGGATCAGGTAGACGAGCTCCTTGGTCAGGTCTTCTGTAATAAAGATGTTTTCATCGTTGTTCTTCAGTTTTGATTTGGCCTTGTATATCGCAGCTCTAGCGTTGTAACGGCTAAATTTCACAAGAATCTGCACTTCCGTGTAAAGATCAATTTCAAGCTTTTCTTTAATTGTTTTCACAATTACGTCGTCAGTAGATTCGGTGGTGTTGATCGGTATGGAACCTCAGCATATTCCGTCTCGAGTACTGTTCCTGCTGCTCGGACTTTTTTCGGACACGCACAAGACCCTCGTTTGCATGCTCTAATTTGTTTTTCCAAAAATTTAACCTTCACTTCCAAAACACGATTTTTGTGGATTGTTTAGATATTTGCTGCCTGAGTGGATCTATAACGTTATCAGCCCAGGTTTTAAATATTTCATTTACTGTCACGGACACTGCAGAAGGAAATCGAGGTTAACAACTGAATCAGCGACCCACGAATGTTTTATCAAACATGACAAGTTTTCATCAAAATTCACCTGATGAAACCACAGACATGCGTTGAATCGTTAGCAGAACGGCATCACTGGCATCACTGAATACTGTTCACTGCCTCTACTGGTGATTTCATATCTGGATAACTTTTCCTGATCAGTCTGCCAATTGTAATCTGATGATTTCGGTGCAATAATAACAAAATATAATACAGGACATAGATAAACATTTCAGAAAGATTTGCCACAGCTCGATCTCTCTATTACTTCCTCTCTACTCAAACAAAGCAGCAAGCCAAAAGTTCCAACCTGTTCACGTAACTCGGAAGCGTTTCTAGCTTAAATAATCTGATATTGAAAGCAGCCCTTCCAAAACTAATCCTAGACCACTCCTAGACAGTTAAAAGCTTTCAATTACGTTTTCAGTGAAAGTGTACCTTTTCCTGGGGACTGTCCAGACGCACGGACACCATTCTCCTGTTTTTTGCCCAAAAAACATGAGGATCTGAGACTGGATTTTAATAACAATATCAAATATTGCGTCTCTGTTTCTGTGAACAACTCTCTATAGCTATGTTCTCTCGGACATAAAATACGTTGACACCAAGGAAATAGGTATATGGAATTTGATGTGAATCTGCATTCTCATTCGTTTGAAGCATTGCTGTTGTTAGCTCCACCGAAATTTTCATCAGTTAACAGACAGCATGAAATCATCATTTAACAATGCAAAATATATCCCATTCATTAAAAATAGAAACAAATCTTTCAACACCTATAATCATCCAAATCCTTCCTTTGGTGACCCATTACTCAGTATCATCAGGTAGAATCGGTAACCCAGAGAAAAACACGTATTAACCAACTCAGCAACTCCGTGTAACACCCCGTCACGAACCATGTGCTGTACATGCATCTGGTTTTTACCCCTCAGCCCATAGGGCTGTTGGGTCTTGTCGTTGCCATGTACGTACGTCCGTCCGTCCGGTCGTCCGTCCGTCCGTCAACATTTTCTTGTCCGCTGAATATCTGTAGATCTATGAAGTCGGGCCTGACCAAACTTTGGTGAGAGCTTCCTGAATGTTGACTGATGAAATGATTAGATTTTCAGATGGCTATGATGATTGCATGATTTTTAATTATTTTTTTTTATTATTTATTGATGGTTCAGATTTTGCACTGTTATCTATACCCATCAACATGTTCTTGTCCGCTGAATATCTGCAGATCTATGAAGCCGGGCCTGACCAAACTTTGGTGAGAGCTTCCTAAATGTTGACTGATGAAATGATTAGATTGTTAAATGAAGGACAACATTTTTCTTCAATTTTGCTGTTAAATCATTCTATTCCACATCATATGATTTATCCTAAAACTTTTGCATGAGCCATGTTTGTGTCCACACATTTAACTGGTACAACATAATGCTTCAATTTCTGTCACCAAACATCTCACTGTACATGTATGTACCTTGGAAATTAATTAAAATGAGTGTTTAGGAGAGTCCATTTTTAGCCTGACTCTGGGCAATTTTGAACCAGTTTGCATACCTGGAGCTTATGCCCCCCCCCCCTTTCCCAAATAATGATAATGGTGGGCCTGTGTCAATCAGAGTGTTTCTATGCCATTAACTTGTTATCATACTTGTGCAATGCATAAATTGCCACTGATAAAGCTACACTTTCTTGCATGTTTAATCCCAGCACACCACTCATGTGAAAACGAAGTCTATTATATACGGTACAGAAATCACACAAACTGTATCCGCAGGGCTGTATCCAGGGATTTTTTGCAGGTTCCGATCCCAAACTCCCAGGCCCTTTTCATAGTTCATTATTGAGGGTCTAATTTTTTTGGTGAATTTCGGCACAAAGAGCCTGTGATCAATCACAAAACAGAGGTTTATTAACATGAAATTCAATACCCTCTATGCAATCAGATCGATATTGAGGCTGAGCCAGAAGCTTTTTCTTGGAGTATTTCCTTTCAAATTGAACAACAACAACAACACTTTCATTTTTTGTTTCGTTTGAGTTTTGGGCACCCATACGTTTTCCGGAACTAAATTGGCTCTAGATGCAGCCCTGATCCTACTTGACTAAAAAAAACAGACTGAGGGGTCCACGCAGCTTTTAGGTGCTTGCCTGCAATTCATGTTATTCCATATTATGCTAGGCATTGGCCCCATTAAAGATGTAATCATCCTCAAAACTTGCGAATTGTGTTAAGGAGTATTTACGGTAGCATACGAAGAACTCCCTTTGAACCAAACATTTACTTCTTCAAATCTGCATAAAAAGCTGTGTTTCGTACAGGCAAAAGACCCAAGTTGTGTATTGTTAAAGCTCAGGGTAACAAGTGGCGTAACAAATCGTCGACTGAGGTTTGGAATTGGGCTTTCGTCGGCTTTCGGCTTTTTCGTGTATGGATATTTTAATAAACAGTGCAACAAAAGTCAGTTCCTCCCAAAGCGTTGTTTGATGTGTCCCAAGATATTTGCCCGATCGCGATGAAATTTTGCACCCACTATCCCAGTAATCAAGCCGACACGGCGTATCAAGAATTATCCCGTATGTGCAGTTGTGCTGTAATGAGCATGCGCAAACTGGAACTCGGTCGGATTTTAAAAATTACGCAGATTCAATCAGATTTTTCAAAGGCAAATGTTCATTTCATCACACATTCAACATGTTCACTGGGTGTCTCGACGGCCAGTAATCGTTAAAATCGCGTGTAATCACCACGACACTGTATCACATTCCGATAACGAGCTCGCATCGTGTTGGTGAGGCGTGTGATCCGATTTTGCGAGATGGCTAACCACTCCTCCTGAAGCAGGCGTCTCACATCATCAAGATCTGACTCTAATCCAACTCGACGATAGACCGTTTGCTTCAACTGATCCCACAGATGTTCGATGGGCTGGAGATCCGGAGAACTGGGGGCCACTGCATCCGCTCAATGCCTTCAGTTTGGAAGAAGGCATTTACAACTCTTGCCCGATGTGGATGGGCATTGTCGTCCATGAAGACAAATCCGTCACTGACGGCGCCTGCGTAGGGCAAAACCTGTGGACCGAGAACTTCCGCAACGTAGCGATTGGCGTTCAAGTTTCCCTCAATATGCACCAGGTCGGTTTTGGCTGTGGTACTAATGCCTGCCCACACCATTACACTGCCACCACTAAAGGCCGTTATGGGCCACGCAGCACTCTGCATGCTCTTCGCCATGCCGATGCCACACACGCCTCCTACCGTCAACATGGCGGTGACAGACACGAGTTTCGTCGCTGAAAAGAGCATTGACCCATTGCTGTCTAGTTCATCGAACATGATTTGTTGCCCACCACAGACGCGCTATCTTATGACGGCGAAGCAACACGGCTTTCTTAATCATGCGCCTAGCACGTAATTCGACGGCTTTTAGGGGTCATTCTTTCATGTAAGAGGTCACGAGAGTTGGGCAGACATGTCCATGGAGATGGCAAGCGTGATATACAGTGGGCTTCTGCTCAATATTACAATAGTAGTATATTCTTGGGTATACAGTAACACTTTTCCCCTTTTTCTCGGCGTAACTGCGTAACTTTGGCAGACCGATTCTCTTTTTCTCAGCATAACTGCGTAACTCCAGCTACAGCCCTCTCTTTCTCTGACAGCTTAACTGCGTAACTCCGGCGAAAAACAACCTTCTCCAGAGAAACAGTGTAACTTCGACGAATTTCCCTTTTTCTCAGCGTAACTGCGTAACTCCATCTATATACCTCTCTTTTGGACAGCATAAATGTGTAACTCCGGTGATGGACCATTTATTTTTGTTTAGCGTAACTGCGTAGTTCAGCGAATTTCCTTGCTTCTCAGCATAACTCCTAGTCCCGGCACCAGCATCTGCTCGAATCTGATCTCGGACTTCTGATGCTGGAATTCAGAATGGGAGTTAATTGAATTGAGGAACGAGCTGAATCCGCGTCACATTCGACAATGATTTAGCACTGTCACCGCGAATTTATCATACTGATTACACTGCAGGAATGAAATTTTTTATCGGAAACATTGATTTTAGCGTTTCTGTTCCAAAATTCAGTTTCAAAACCTTCTGAAATACCTGAATTTGACCTTTGTGCAAGCCAGTGAGACGTTTTCAGTATTTTTTTTTGTTTGACATTTTTAGTTCTTTTTAAGACACCGATCGCGCGTCATGCAAATAATGATCTTGGCACTAAGAAAGTGATTGGTCGACGAAAATGATATTCGAACTTCTGTGGCACACGCAGACCCTCATACCTGCTGACCTTCTGTTCCTGAGTGCGACGTTTGCGATTCGCCGATCTTGTCGTTGCGTGGTTGCCCTGGGCGTTCCACTTCTCGGTAGATCCTTCACTTCTCCAAACTTGACACCCAGTGAACATGATGAATGTGTGATGAAATGAACATTTGCCATTGAAAAATCTGGTTGAATCTGTTCGTGTAATTTTCAAAATCCGACCGAGTTCCAGTTTGCGCATGCTCATTAGAGCACAACTGCTCTAATATCTTGGAACATATCAAACAGCGCTTTGGGGGAAACTTACTCTTGTTGCACTGTTTATATCTGAAATATCACACTTCGAACCAAAATTAATCTAATGATTTCAAAGTCACCATATCTGCCGTGATATTACATCGAACTATTTTGGTTCAAGGTGTCATATATTAGATATATTTAAAAATGTATACGAAAATGCCAAAATCATACGATGGCACAATTTCAAACGTCAGTCGACGATGTGTTACGTACGTCACTTTTTATCCTGAGCGTTTAACAATATAAAAGGAGGTTTTGTCTGTACTAAACACAAGTTATTGTTCAGAATTATAGAATTAATGTTCGAGCGCACTAACGTAGCAACTAAAAGAGTTGTTCGTATATTACTCTAACTACTCCTTTAAACTGCTTTTTTTTGCTGCAATGACGCATGCTACAGCATCATAGTTTTTCTTATTTTGGCGACAGCGAGATCACTCTAATGACCTCAAGATTGTTATGTCAGAGAAATTAAACTCTGTCTGCTTCGACAGACTTCGGTCTCGCCATATATTGTTATTGTTGTACACGGGAATGAAAATGATATCACTACGTGCCGTTTGAGTGGCGTAGTCAACCCCAGGAATCCGAATACTGAATAGCGTTCGGTAGCATAGCATCCTTAGGCAGAACGCGCAATACGCTCACGTCATCGACACACTATCGCATGATAGTAGGCCTATAGCCTCCCTGATTTTCGCCGAAATATGTAAAAATAATACAGGAACTTTAATATAGTTTGCGACCATGCCGACATGGCAAAGTCGACAGTGCAGGATACAGTTTCATGCGTACAAAAGTAACGATGACCTGGATGAATTTAATTCTGAGGGTAAAACGGAACCAATTCACTTTTGAGCCTGTCGGGCATTGTTCGTACCCCGAATGTATCAGAATATGGGACGGACTAGCCCTAAGATTGGCTGATATTCGGATAAAGTGCTGGTGGTTGATTATCGGTGGCTGAGCCCAAAATATTGTCTGTACATTTGACGCAATTCCACATCGTAATTAACGCGCGCTGGCAATATTTACCGCCATTTGGATTCCAGAATTGTCTTCAACGCGGAACTAGCAAAATCGGGCACACCCGACCGGCCTTGTTTCATTGAAATTGGTACTGGATAACACAATTTTTTCATATCGTCTAAGTGACCACTGATATATTGTGACGGAACAGAATTTCCGGGAATTAATGGTCTGATGTCAGTAAAGTAGAGATCGTTTAATGAAATCATGTCATTTAATATTGCAAGGTATAGGAAAAATAATTACTTCGTTCTAACCTATAAGTAATTCGTGTTTAGCCATTAATTCTCGATGATATATGTTCAACTGCAGGTTTCGTGCGGACCATTCAGTGTAGACGCAAGACATGTTGTTTACTGATATGTTCTGATCTTTTGGGGGTCCCGGTTGTCGGGTTGGAAACGTATAACTATAAAGTACGCCTTTCATACATGTGACCAAGCTCTTTGAACTCCAAGAGATGATGCTTTAAAGCAGTAAATTATGAATTCCCTATGTGTCGGGGGTTCATGAGGAGAGTTAACGCTAAATATTTCGGTCATATAATATCTTAAAATATCCCACAAAAATCTTCTATCTATATCAGATCTCCATGAATGCGATAATTTGCCTTTCGCCCAAAAGACGAAAAATTGTACACTATGTGAGAATCTACTGCCAGCTTCCGATTTGGCCGTGGAGTTACAACCACTCAAACGGTCACTGAGCAATTCTCATGAATTCCACCATAAAACTGAACAATCATTATCCTTTTTGCTCTCTCAGCATGGTGTAATACCATCAGGTGCTTGAATTATCTCCCTTTATGTCCCAGCATTCAGTGTGTAGGGGTCGGACCACTATTACAATTTACATTGGCGGCAATGTTAAAAACTGTTAACGTAATTGCATCTTCTCGATTCGTTAATTAAGTCTAGACTCCCATATTTCGGTAAGAAGTACTTTTATTCAAGTGCTACAACCGGACAGGTTTCTTGACGGGGGTCGCCCATCGAAATTTTGAGTTATGTGCTCGTACAAATGACGTCATAATTTTGGCTTTTTTCTCTGCTTTCAGAAAGCGGTGCACAGGCACCCAAATAGTCTCTCTTAGCAACTCCTTATTAGGCCTTGACTTAAAATCAAACTCACAGCGGAACCAAACACATATCATACTCCAATCAACTACCACTGGCCTTCAATTATTCCTCGCAATAGAGACTGGAAAAAATATTGAAAACAATTCACTTCTCTTCTGAGGTTGTCTAAAGGGGTTAACGGATCGGTTAACTGATCGGGACTATTTTTAATAGCCGTCTTGTCCCTGTAACTCTGTACCATATCATCATCTATTACTATGAATGTGACGGTTTTAGTTAAAAACTACACAGTTGAGGTATTTATAGAGTCTCAGGCCTATGCTCAATTGCATTCAGTTTGTTGATCGGAACACGTAGACGCGTATTGATATAGAAGTTGCCCGTATTATCTTTATTTTTAGGAGATGGCTATAATATTGTTACCAGCACTGAATCAAATGGTAAGGTTATTGAACTGGCGAATATATTTGGATTTCTCTTTCTTCTTCCTTCCTGGAGGTGAAAAGGAACTAATCCACATTTGAGCCGAATGTATCGGACTATGGGACAGACCAGCCCCACGATTGGTTGATATTCAGATACAATGCTGGTGGCTGAATATCGGTGTTTAAATTTCACGCAATCCGTCCTTGTAATTAACGCGCGCCGGCAATATTTACGGCCAGTTAAATTCGAGTATTGTCTTCAACGCGGAACTTGTAAAATCGGGCACCCCCGGTCGGTCTTGTTTTATTGAAATTGGTAGTGGATAACACCATGTTTTCATATAAGTGATCACTGACATATTGTGATGAAACATAATGTCCGGAAATTATTGGTCTGATGTCAGTAAAGTGGAGATCGTTTAATGTAATCATGTCATTTAACATTGCGAGGGGTAGGGAAATAATTACATCCTTCTAACTTGAGCGCGCTTGCTGACAGGACCGTCGAAAAGAAAACGACATCACATGCCGTTTATTTTTGATGATCAAAGTCCTTCATTTTCTCGTGAATCCTAGACACAAGTTTTGTTTGGCCAAATGTGTTTTTTTTTTTAGTTTGAGAAAAATATATTTCAGTCTACAGTTTGAGGCTGATTACATCTTTAAGGCTTACAGAATAACGGCATTCGAGATCACAAACCACATGACACTCCTTGGGTAAGGTTTTCTGAAGAATTGAGGCAATTTGGAATGTTTATAATTTCTGAGAAAACTTGGAAAGAGGGAAGGATAGCCATAACACCATAGACTTTAAACAATACTTTCAGTTTCAGCAAGCATGGTGGCTCTGGTGGTGATTATGCCAAGTGCCCGAAGCAAGAAGGAAACTTTTGTCATTGGAGTAAACATGCGGATCGAGGCAACCAGAAATTCAAGCCAAGATACAACTACACCATTAAAGTTACCGCCACAAATAGACTGGATTCCGCGGTTACTACGGCCATAGTAGTGGATAACGAGCAACTAAAGTAAACTTTCCCCCGGATGTAAAAATGACGTCACAATTGAGGGTGTGGCGCCATCTCTACACTATGGATGCAAGGGAGACAACTCGGGCATTGGGGGGTTATTGGGGGGGTGTGCATTGACAAAAAAAAAAAAAAAAAAAAGTTCCGGCAAAAAAAAAAAAAAAAAAATGTATTCATGCGCGGTGATGCGGTTTGGCCGCGGTTTTGGCGGTGATTCGGTCTCGGGAAAAAGCTAGTCCCTAGATAAAATGGTCCGATGGGGTCGAGTGAGGTATCAAAGTGAAGCTTAGGTGAAGGGGCATCTAATGGGTTGGGTGTGGGGTTGACATATCGGCCTTCTGCGCATGCGCGGCGGCCGAAGGGTATGAAAATAGCCTTTTTGGAGCTATGGGAGGCCCTAGTTGACCGATGGGGTCGAGTGAGGTATCAAATTGAAGGTTAGGTGAAGGGGCATCTGATGGGCTGGGCGCGGGGTTGAACTATCGGCATTCTGCGCATGCGCGGAGGCCCAAGGGTATGAAAATAACCTTTTTGGAGCTAGGAGATTGACTACTGGTCTAGTGGGGTCGAGTGAGGTATCGATGTGAAGCATTCGTGAAGGGGCATCTGATGGGCTGGGTGTGGGGTTGAAATATCGGCATTCTGCGCATGCGCGGTGGCCCAAGGGTATGGAAATAGCGGTTTTGGAGCTAGGGGAGTCCCTAATGGGCCAATGGAGTCGTATGAGGTATCAAAGTGAAGCATTCGTGAAGGGGCATCTGATGGACTGGGCGTGGGGTTGAAATATCGGCATTCTGCGCATGCGCGGTGACCCAAGGGTATGGAAATAGACGTTTTGGAGCTAGGGGAGCCCCTAATGGTCCAATGGGGTCGAGTGAGGTATCAAGGTGAAGCATTCGTGAAGGGGCATCTGATGGACTGGGTGTGGGGTTGACATATCGGCCTTCTGCGCATGCGCGGTGGCCCAAGGGCATGAAAATAGCCTTTTTGGAGCTAGGGAGCCCCTAATGGTCCAATGGGATCGAGTGAGGTATCAAAGTGAAGCATTCATGAAGGGGCATCTGATGGACTGGGTGTGGGGTTGAATTAGGGTCATTCTGCGCATGCGCGGTGGCCCAAGGGTATGAAAATAGACGTTTTTGGCATCTAGGGGAGCCCCTAATGGTCGAATGGGGTCGAGTGAGGTATCAACGTGAAGCCTAGGTGAAGGGGTATTTGATGGCTGGGTGGCTGCATGTAAAATTTTTCCTGAAAAAAAAAATACGGAACACGGACTTTATCGAAAAACCTGGGAAAATGCCTATATGGGGTATGAGGGGTATATAGGTCGCCGGGCTTAACGGGGCTTGTCTATCAACAGAGTTATCTTCCCCTAGTTCCAGGGTGGGTGTATGTAAAAATTTTCCTGAAAAAATACGGAATACGGACTTTATCCTAAATTACGGGAAAATGCCTATATGGGGTATGGGAGGTATAGGACCATCCTGGGAAACGTACTTCTATACATTTGCGGTAGGGTTGTGAGGTCTCGTTTTACTCGTCTCGTCATTTAGAACATGATAGGAAGTGTCCCGTGCGAATCGGTGAAATTTTTGAAAAAAGTCACCGAACCCCATATAGTCCCATACTGAGGGTATAGGATCAATGTTTGTCCCCTGGGAAACGTACTTCTATACATTTGCGGTAGGGTTGTGGGGTCTCGTTTTACTCGTCTCGTCATTTAGAACATGATAGGAAGTGTCCCCGTGCGAATCGGTGAAATTTTTGAAAAAAAGTCACCGAGCCCCATATAGACCCATACTGGGGTATAGGTTCAATGTTTATCCTACTGGGAAACCCACTTCTATACATTTGCGGTAGGGTTGTGGGGTCTCGTTTTACTCGTCTCGTCATTTAGAACACGATAGGAAGTGTTGCGGAGCGAATCGGTGAAATTTTTGAAAAAAGTCACCGAGGCCTGGGTAGGCCCATAGGCCTATACTGCATGGCTATGTGTGTATAGGCCCATACGGGGTGGACATGTTGGAGTCTAGGTGAGTCCCTAATGGTCCAATGGGGTCGAGTGAGGTCTTATTTTGAAGCTCTCGTGGAGGAGCACTTGACTACACTAATGGTTCGTCCGTGTTCAATAGTCTGCGCATGCGCAGTCTGGCCGTAGTATAGAAAACAGGCATTTGGGTGCTATGTAGGGGTGTGTTTGGGTTAGAGATGAGCTAATCACGGTTCAAATGGGTCGTGTGAGGTGTCAAAGTGAAGCTTGTGTGGGGTAGTCAGAATGGTGTGTTTTTGAATGCATGTCGCGTTAATCTGCGCATGCGCAGTTGGTTGTAGTAAGTAAAGTGGCCATTTTGGGGCAGCGAAGGAAGTTATTTGGGGTCGAGATGGGCTAATCACGGTTCGAATGCGTCCTGAAAGGTGTCATCTTGTAGTTCTCGGGGTGTACACTCCGATTTGAGAGATGTTCGCGTCATCTGTGACGTCAT